>CM037999.1:25932384-25992851 GCA_021234005.1 Nephelium lappaceum
TATAATAACTCACTATTAGTTGTTTGTATAAAAAAAAAAAAAAAAACTTATTATTAGTCGTTATAACTCATTCACAGTTGTTATGATAATTCACTAACAGTTGTTAAAACAACTGATAGCAGTATTTGACAGCGGCAAAACAGAGCCAATTACTTTTTGGTTTCGCTTCTTGTTTTATGGGATTTGATTAGTGTTAAGATTATTTTTATGATTATTTGCTAAGAAGATATATTTGTTTCAGTGTATATCTTTTAGGATTTTTTCTTTTATTAAGATATGTTTTTAAAAGGAATGAAAATATTGATTTGTCTTCGTTTGGAATATCTCTCGTTTTTCTACAAGTTAATCTCTTTCTATTTTATAGATTTTCATTGGTCAAAACTTGAACAAGGTTCCAAGTCTTTGGACCAAATTTGTCAAGCTAAAATAGGGCTTAAACAGATTCAATCAAGGCTAAAACTAGAAATTAAATCTCTGCTTTTAACAGCTTTTTTACCTATATTTTTTACCTTTAATAAAACTGATTTTTCTACATATTTTTTTCGAAGAAAGTACAACACATTTCTTCAATAAAGGCAGACCGAACTCTTCAAGTTTTTTTACAAGCAGTGAGTGAAATAGTGTATGAGAGTTAACTTCTATACAACTTAGAGTATTGATCTCTAAATTAATTTTTAAACTTGGAATTGAGTACGTAGCTTTCTAGGTTGTGTTTTAACAAAAGCTTATCAGGAGGATAAGCTACGAGGTCTTAAGGAGAAGGTAGGTCTCAAGTTGTTAAAGGGAGTTCAAGAAGTAAGAGATCACTAAAGTTAAGGGAGCTCGCTAAACTGAGTTGATGAAGTAGTACAAGGTGTATTGCATCAATTGCAAAGAGAAAGTCTTTGATTAGGCTAGTGAATTAGTGTTTGGACTTTTATTATTTACTAATCAGTTTAAATTCTCTGGGTATGACCTCATAGATGTAGATAAAAAATTGAAATGTTGCTATCTTCTTTATTTTTCTGTTACAACATTTGGGGGTTATTTGTTACATCATTTGCTGTTAGTTGTTACAACATATTAGTGCATTATGTTACAACAACTCTCTTTCAGTTATTACAACTATCAATTAGTTGTTATGACAACTTACAGTAAGTTGTTACAACAACTCAATTAATTTCTCTTAATAGTAAAAATTGGGTACTGCTTAGGAAATAAATGATTTCAATTATAAAATATTAGTTTGTTAGAAATCAAATGGAATAATGCAAACCACACCACAAGAGGAGCCATCAGTACCAAGACTCCAGTAGTCAAAAAATGGAATAATGCAAACCACACTACAACAGGAGCAATCAATATCAAGACTCCAATAGTGAAGATCAACCATTCTGTAACAAATCAAAATAATTTCGTTTGGTCTTCCACCAACAACTTCAACCATTCTATAATAAATAAAAATAATTTCATATGGTCTTCCACCAAGAACTTCATTGCCACTGTTATGGATCACCACTACGAAAGTGGATGAACGATTGAAAATAATGGAGAAAAGGCACAATTTCATTATTTTCTTGTGAGACTAAGCATCAAGTCAATATTTTAGGTTTATTAGTATAAAAATTTATGCACGAAAAAAAAATTTTAGTAGTTAATGAGATAAAACTCTCATTTTTTTCTCCAATTTTTTTTTTTTTTAATCTTTTGCTTAACATTTCTCCACATTTGTTCTCATAATTTCTCTTCACAATGCCATTGCTTAACATTTCTCCACATCTGTTCTCATATTTCTCTTCACAATGCCATTTTCATGGAACAAAACTGGCTTCCAAAAACAAAAAAAAAAACCAGCTTTCCAAAAATCGATCGATTTGATTGATTTTTTATCGGTTAATCGATGACCGGTACTGTGCTGGTCCGATAACCCCCAAATCGGGTGCTGAAGTGGGGCAGGCCGCATACTCAACTGAGTTGGCCGAGTACAAAGTCGAATAAGCCAAAATTGGCTAGCTGGGTTACAACCCAAATTTGGAAAACTCAATCTCCATCAGCCCTGCAAAAAAAAAAAAAAAAAAAAAAGACAAAAAAAAATCATCAAACCCATAGAGATTGAAAAAAAAATTGAAAAATCAACATACCAAAATCATCATCAGTCGTCAAAACCAACATTATCAATAATCAAAACACACAAAGATAGAAAAAAAAATGAAAAATAAAGATAGTTCATCTGGATTTGTTGATTCGAACTTAGATATGAGTTCGAATGGACGAACCTAGATGGACTTTCATCTGGGTTTTGATGAGTGACAAGACGGTGGCATTGAACAATGGGTAAGGGGTTGGAGAGTGGATGGTGATGGTGTTCGTAGTCGGGTTGCTCCCTTTTATTTATTTATTTTTTACAGGTTTGACCCAGTTTGATTGTTGGTCAACAGTACTCGTTGATTAATCGTTGATTACTCGTTAAGTAACTGATAAATTGTTAATCGTTGTCTTGTCGGTTGATTAGAGAGTAGTGATTTTTGGAACCATGAACAAAACACATCTTTAATTGATATTCATAATTGTGATACAGTTTATTGTTTATTGCACCTATTACATAAGAAATTATAAATATAAGTTTGATAGGAATAAAATGGAATAATGCAAACCACACACAATTTACAAGAGAAGCCATCAATATCAAGACTCCAGTAGTCAAGATCAACCATCCTATAATGAATCAAAATAATTTCATTTGGTCTTCCACCAATGACATCAAGATCAACCATCCTATAATGAATCAAAATAATTTCATTTGGTCTTCCACTAACGACTTCATTACCACTATTATAGATCAACCACTATAAAATTGGATGAACTGTTGAAAATAATGTGAAAAAGCACAATTTCATTATTTTCTTGTGAAACTATCATCAAGTTAGTAATTTAAGGTTTATTAGTATGAAATCTGTGCACGAATAAAAATGTAAATAGTTAATGAGATAAAACTTTCTCTCATCTTTTCTCCAATTCTTTTTTCATCTTTTCTTTTTATCTTTTGCTTAACATTTCTCCACATCGATTCTCATATTCTCTTCACAATGCCATTTTCATGGAATAAAACACATCTTTCATTGATATTCATAATTAATTGTGATAGAGTTATTACCCATTATATATAAGAAATCATAAATATAAGTCAGGAATAAAATGGAATAATGCAAACCACACATAAATAGAAAAGTGTTTACGAGCATAAGCTGTTTTCATCTTGTGATTCTATATTTATTTTACTCATCATATAAAACCCCAAACATACAAACGAGTATATATATTAGTTCACGGGTACAATTAATGTTCCTAATAAAATTAGAAAACCTTTTTGATTCCGAAAGACTTTTCCAATCTGGTCAAAATTACCACTTGTGTAAGACATCCAATTTGATTAGGATTACTTCTTCCCCAGAGCTCCATCCTCAATGCATCTGCACAGTACAAAGCTCCGCCCTCAATGCATCTACATAGTATCGTAATTATGAATTTAGGCTTCACACTCTCGAAACAAAGTTTGCAATAGTTTCCTTTCAATCCCCTTTTTCTGATTTGTATTACTGTAATCCATTTTGTACCTTTTGCCTCTACAATCACATGTACATGATTAGCTGAAAATGAGACTTGTGATCCATTTTATAACTTTTGCATTCAAGTAAAAAATTATATCCACGACCCACAATGAGTCTTCAACTCTTGAAATGATTTTCGTCATTTTTATAAGTGAAAAGGAATTACATGCCACTGTAGGCATAAAAATCTTCCATCAATCTTCAATTTATTAATATTCTCTACTTATACGTTAGCTTTAATCCTCACAAACAGAATTATCAGATGGTTTTCTTGGTACTTAGGCTTGCCGGCACTTTAATAGGATCCGAACAATTTATAAGTCAGTTTATCAAATCCATAATTGGTAAATAGAAATTGAAGATTGATAAAATGAAAAATCAAAACAGAATATATTACAAACGGGATTATATAGAAGCCAAAAGCACATGAACCAATTTTTTTTTTTTTTTTTTTTTTGTTGAAACAAAATGAATTTTTGTTTAATTTTAACTATAGAAGTTAATATTAGTTAGAACAAAGTCAGAAAAATTGGAATTTTTAAGTTTCTAGAGAACTCGTGCTTGATTGTGTTTTCCATCAAGAGATCGCACATTTTTTTATGGTCGAAGATATATACAACAAAGTAAAAATAGAACATTATGCTCATCACTTTGAAGACTATATACAATTAATTTGTCAAACACCATCACAAGAGAAATTTCATATTAAGAGGATCAGGTCAATCATGATATCACAGACTTCAGGGTGTCAGGAACAACCCAATAGAATGACCAAAATAGTTTAATTTTGTCTGTTATGGATCAACCATCAGTACCTTCATTTTCTCTTTCATGGATAAACCATGCACGATAATTGCTCACAATAATTTTATATTTGAAAATGGAGCTGTGGTAGTAAGTTTTACAAATGTAGGTAGTTTAATATTTGTCATAATAGCCATTTGGATTCCTCTACCTTAATTTGATTTAGACACGGCTATGGAAGTTTCCTATTGATAACTTGAGTACAATATATGTGTTTAGATTACTATATATAGGACAAGTGAAGCTCGATGAAACTCACAGATAGTAAAGGGAGAGACAAATTTACTTATTTTCAAAAATGAATACAAGCTTTTCCTACTCAGTTTACTCTCGATCCCCTCTTGTTTTTTGCCTCACAATGATCCTTGTTGTATCTTTTGCTTTCTCCACCACCTTCATAACTAGAAATTTAGCTCAAAATGAAAGAGATGAAGTGGCCTTGAGGGCCTTCAAGTCAAAGATCATCCACGACCCGCAAGGAGCCCTCAACTCCTGGAACGAGTCTAGCCACTTCTGTGAGTGGGAGGGAATCACATGCGGCAGCAGGCATAGAAGAGTTATTGTCCTCGACCTGAGTTCAAGAGTTATGTCTGGCTCTCTATCCCCTTATATTGGCAACCTTAGTTTTCTAAGGGAGCTCAGACTCTACAACAATAGTATCCAAGGTGAAATCCCTCATGAATTTGGTCGTTTATTTAAACTGAGATACTTGTTTCTGTTCAATAACTCTCTGGTTGGAAAACTTCCAGCCAACTTGTCCTACTGTTCCAAGCTCACAAAATTGTCTTTGGGAAACAACAAACTAGTAGGAAAAATCCCACCCGAGTTTGTCTCCTTGTACAACCTCAAACTTTTATCTCTACACAGAAACAATTTGACGGGGAGAATCCCTCCTTTTCTTGGGAATCTTACATCCTTGGAAACTATATCTTTTGCATTCAATGCTTTCAAGGGAAATATTCCAGATTCATTGGATCGACTAAAAATGTTGTCATTTCTTGGACTTGGTAGTAACAGCCTCTCCGGTACAGTTCCTCCTTCCCTCTACAATCTTCTTCCCTTGAAACTTTCTCTTTGTCTCACAATCAACTTTATGGAAGTCTTCCATCAAATTTAGGTTTTACTCTTCCTAATCTCCAACAGTTTCAAATTCGAAACAACTTCTTTACTGGACACCTTCCAATTTCTTTATCCAATGCTTCGAAAATTCTAACAATTGAGATGCGGAACAATTATTTGTCTGGAAAATTGTCAATTGATTTGGTGGCATGCAGAATCTTCTAGAATTATTTTTCAATTATAATAATTTAGGAAGCGGTGAAGCTGATGAGATGAATTTCATCAATTCATTGGCAAATTGTAGCAAATTGTTGTACCTAGGTTTAGGGACAAATCATTTAAAAGGAGTATTGCCTCAATCAATTGGTAATCTCTCTACCAAACTCATTGTTTTAGATTTAGATGATAATCAATTGCATGGAAGCATTTCTCCTTGGATGGCTAACCTTGTCGGTTTAAATTTGTTGAATCTGGAGCATAACCAATTTACAGGACCCATTCCTAAAGAATTTGGTAAACTTCAAAACGCACAGATGATAAGTCTTAATAACAACCAACTCTCTGGTGAAATTCCTTCCTCTTTAGGAAACTTGTCTTGGCTAGGAGAACTTTACTTGTATTTTAACAAATTTTCAGGAGTTATCCCTTCTAGTATAGGAAACTTGAAACAACTTTTATTATTAGACCTTTCTGAAAATGACCTTAGTGGAAGTATACCTGAGCAAATCTTCACTCTAACTTCTTTGTCAATTCAACTAAATCTAGCTCAAAACCATTTAGTTGGATTAATACCTCGAAACATTGGTAAATTGAAATCTATATCAATGATTGATGTATCTAACAATAATTTGTTGGGTGAATTCCAAATGAAATTAGTCTCTGTTCGAGCCTTGAATACCTTTATATGGAAGACAATTTTTTCCATGGATCTATTCCTCCATCATTGAGTTCTTTGAAAGGCATTCGAGAGTTGGATCTCTCGCATAACAACTTATCAGGTCAAATTCCAAATTTCATGAAAAATCTTCCCTTGGAGAAATTGAACTTATCTTTCAATGATTTTGAGGGTGAAGTGCCAACAGAAGGAATTTTTAAAAATGCAAGTGCAATATCAGTTGCTGGAAGAAATAGTAGACTTTGTGGAGGCATAATTGAACTACAACTACGCAAATGCCCCAAAAATGGCTCAAAGAAAGAGAAGACCTTGGTGCTATTCAAAACATTAATTTCAATTGCAAGTGGCATTTTGGGGTTAACCATGATATTGACTTTCATTTTTTGTTGGTTCAAAAAGAGAAGAGAAAAGCAAGCTTCTGGGCTTAGCTTGGAAAAAACACTTTTGCGATTGTCATATGAGAATATTATTAAAGCAACTGATGGGTTTGCTCCAACAAACTTGATCGGTCAGGGCAGTTTTGGCTCTGTGTATAAAGGAATTCTTGATCAGGATGGAACCACGATTGCAATCAAAGTACTCAACCTTCAACAACAAGGAGCTTCCAAGAGTTTTATAGCTGAGTGTAAAACATTGAGAAATATTCGCCATAGAAATCTTGTCAAAGTCATAACTTCATGCTCAAGTATTGATCATCAAAGTAATGATTTCAAAGCTATAATTTATGATTTCATGACAAATGGGAGCCTAGAGAAGTGGTTACATCCTCCCCTAGAAGTAGGGGAAGAACATTTCAAAATTCAAAGTCTTACCCTTCTTCAGAGAGTAAGCATTGCAATTGATGTAGCATTTGGATTGGATTATCTTCATCATCATTGCCAGGAGCCTATCCTCCACTGCGACTTAAACCAAGCAATGTTCTTCTTGATGAAGACATGATTGCTCATGTTGGGGATTTTGGTCTAGCTAGGTTTCTTCCTAAAGCTCCAAATCCTAACCAAAGCAGTTCAGTTGGATTAAAAGGGACAATTGGTTATGTAGCTCCAGGTAACCTCAAGACTTAGATACCTTATCAGTAAGCAATTCTTCTATTACTTTTTCCTTTTTCATTTATTGTGAATTTGTGTATTTCAGAATATGGTTTAGGGAGTGAATTTCAGCAAATGGAGATATCTACAGTTTTGGAATTTGCTATTAGAAATGGTGACTGGGAAAACACCCACGGACTTTATGTTTGAGGGAGATCTCAGTCTTCACAATTATTCTAGAATGGCATTACCAGAACGGGTGCTGCACATTGTAGATCCAGTACTTATAAACGAAGAGGTCCCTAGCCCTAACCACAAGATGACAGAAACAATAAGAAACAACATTAATGAATGTCTGGTATCTTTGGTAAGGATTGGTGTGGCATGTTCTATGGAGTCACCGCAAGATCGAATGAACATAACCAACGCCATCAGTGAATTGCAGTTGGTCAAAAACATCCTTCTTCAACCTTCAATAACTGGTCTTCACGTGCAAAGAGGTAAGATTTCAAACATTCAACTTGTCCCTGTTTTCACAATGGAATACAAGCAACAATTGCAACTATTAAGAACCATTATTCTATTTTTTGTAAGTTGTATTAGGGAATTTTTAATTTCATAGTTTTTTAATCTTTTCATTTTCTTGTTATAATCACAGGTCAATGAAAGTTAGGAGCTCCTTCAAGTAGTAGATTGTAAAAAAGGATCATATAACAAGGAATATTGATAGGGTCTGGGTCTTTACTTAGCACCTATATCCTATCGACTTCATATTCCATTTTTTTTCATGTATTTTACCATGATGAGTGTATTCAATGTATGGAGTTTTGCGTGGTATTCAATAATTTTGTGAGGTTTCATCAGAACAGAATTTTTTTAATCAGTCTGACCTATGTTGATTACTAATTTACTATAATCTAGCTAGCTTTATTACCGAGTTAGCAATGAAGAAAATGTAAAAAAAAAAATTAAATGAACTAAAACAATTCGGTGAAGAAAAAGAAGCAATTATGATCTCATGTGCCAAATATATATATATATATATATATACACACTTTTTCTTGTGCTCTTTCTTGTTTGTAGAAACACAAATCTTTGTTAAAGAGTGAAACAGAATAAAAGAAGTGAAAATTTGATACAACAAGTCAAAAGCCTCGTTCTCCAATTGTGTTGGTTACTTCCCTACTACTTCTGCAGTATGTACCTCCTCCATTTCTTGCATTTTATAATCGAGTTAATCCAAATGTAAATACAACTAATTAATGCGGAAACAGTAACAGTTTCACCATGCCTAGTGTTTCAATTAGATGCAGCTAGCATTTTGTGAGTTTATACGTCAACATATAAATAATATTTCAGCAACATATATACAAAATAAAAAGGAAGACGATAGAGGTGACGCCTGGAATCAAAGAAGATAAAGAACAATTTTATTGCTTAAATAAGTTGTGTACAAAATAGGCATTAGTTTTGGATTAATAGTGTCTTCCGTCAGGGTCATTTACAAATTTTTCCGCTAAATTAATGAATGAAGCAGTACAATTAGAAGAATTTTTTACAAATTTTTCTGCTAAATTAATGAATGAAGCAGTAAAATTAGAAGAATTTTTCGTTTTTATGACAAGTGTTTTAATGAGGAATCCTTGTGCCATTCTGATTTACAAATTTTTCTGTTAAATTGATAAATGAAGCTGGAAAATTTGAAGAATTTTCTTTTTATGATAAGTTGTTTAATGAGAAATCTGTGTGCCATCTTGGTTTACAAATTTTCTTCTAAATTAATAAATGAATAAGTAAAATTAGAAGAATTTTTCATTTTATGATAAGTTGTTTAATGAGAAATCTGTGTGCTATCTTGGTTTACAAATTTTTTTTGCTACATTAATAAATGAAGCAGTAAAATTAGAAGAATTTTTCTTTTTATGGTAAGTTATTTAATGAGAAATCCATTTGCCATCCTATGAATTTAATTTCTTGTGAGCAAATATTTATTTTTCTTTTCTTTGTTGAATGCTGAGCTTAAATTTTGAATGTCAATCCAAACTGAGAAGTTTCTACTAGCTTTGGCATTGGTCACAATTAATCTCAACAGTACCCTTGAGTTATGCTATTTTTTTCAATACTATTTATTTTCGAGAAAGGAAAAATAATTTAAATCATAATATTTTGTTTTATTTTGTTTATAATTATAATTATTTAAAAGTTGTATTAAATTTAATAACTAATTTAATCAAATTTTATTAAATTTATTTTTAATCCAATGTGATAATGCACCAAACACATGCCGATATTATATTTAATTTAATTCATTCAAACTAATCTTATCCAATATGATCCTCATTTATTTCTTTTAATTTATTTGCATTTCATGTGTAATGGAATCTCATAATTTAAATAATACTTGGTATTGATAGATTCAAGATAGACAACACAATAAAACTACTAAATTAGAAAATTGTGAAGTTGAAATGGCCATTTTAATTGAAAAGAATTAGTGGCAGACCCAGTATAACAAAGCTCATACTGGGATATCAATTTCAAATTTCTCATGTACTTGATCGCACTTAATGGATTGTGCTTTCCATCTACAGTTTACACCTTTTACTAGCCAAAATAATTACAACAAAGTAAACATAGAATATTTATGCTCATTAATTTGTGAAGACTATAGAGTCATCGTGTTAGTCAAGAGTCAAGATATCAAGAATTCTGAGGGTAAAGGTAAACCACTATAGAATAACTTAAATAACTTAACATTGACTTCAGAACTTGATTTTCGTACAGAGATTTCTAAATTCTTAAATTATCATAATTGAATTTTTGTCACAATTAAGATGTTTGAAAATATGCAAAAGCTTTATTGTATATGTTTGCAATTGAAGATATAATGCTTAGATGTTAACAATTCATGATAATGGATACTAAATATAAAGATAGCATTTGAGGTTTCAATTAACCTCACATCTAGAGGATACACATTATTTTTCTGCTTTAACTATAATTAGCTTATGCTGATGTAAGAAATATTTTCAAAAAACTAAATGCATTGTTGAGATAGATTTATCGATTATGTCAATATTCTATTTGAATTGTTTTTATTCGAGGTTATTACAAAATTACTTTAGTATTTATAAAAAGAAAAAAAATTACTTGAGGAAGACCATAAGGTAGTGAGTTTTGCAGGGCTGAAATTATGTTTTTTCTAGGTTTTATATTGCTTATTTTTTACAATCTTGTCCGCTACTTTGATAAGACTAATTGACTTTATTAATGTAATTTATTTTACCTGAATTATAAGAAATTTAAAAGAAAAAAAGAAAAAGGAATCTAGTTGATAATTAGAGTGTAGAGGGTTTCACCTAGAAGAAAAACAATATGTGCTAAAACAAATAGGGTTTGATTACCTTCGTGAAAAATTTAAGTACGTGAAAGGAAAGTGGAATTTATTTTAGAAGTGTTGCACAACAAATCATATGGTAGAATGAAGTAAAAAGTGCAAATTGGAAAGTTAATCCTAGGGTTATTTATCTATTAAAATCATTAATAAATCAATTCATGAACACTAACACCTTAATTTTTAGCTTAAATTATTGATAGCACTATTCGTTTTCTTATTATTTTTTCAATTATTATAAACTTATAAGGTATGAATTTGAATCTACAATTTCAACAATGAATTAATTAGACACTGCCATAATTCTTATTACTAAAATCAACTGACAAGTATAAATATGTAGTGGAGACAGAATATGTTTTTTTTTTTTTTTTTTTTGTAATCTGTAATTAAAAATTTGGAAATAAAATTTTTTGGACTTTACTCTCTGTTTTTTTTTTTTTTAAAAAAAAAGAAAAAATATCCTCCAAATATTAATTTACCAAAATTTTTAAATGATATTAATTGTATAATTGTTGAAATTGTGAGAAGAGGAAAATGTGGGGAAAAAAAAAGTGAAGAATATTTAATGTCTACCTATATTTTGTAATTGTTAAAAGTGGAATTAAACATATTATGTAAGGTTTTGTTTATGTGTGGCTATATTTGTAATCAAGATTTTATAGACAAATAAATTCATCATAAACGTTTTGTTTATTAATTATAAGTAGTAAAATAAAAATAAACATATTGTGTACCTTCGTTATGCTAAGACTCGCGAACTATTCATGTCATGGGAATTTAATGGATGTTTGCATGTTAGTGCACTTTCCAGGTCATGAAAGTTGTAATGTAACTTGGCTTTATAGTTTCCCTTTTTCATGGCTTACTCACTGCTTGCTCATATTCAATTGATATCGTAATAGATATTCTTAAAAGATGTAAAAGGTTAATAATTTTGCGAGGTTACAAATTCCATCATTTCAAATATTTAGTGTTATGAGATAATGGAGGATAATTAAAAGGGAAAGCAACAGGTCTCATTTACATTTGCGTGCATGAAAAGTTGAGGATACTTGGTGTTTAAAATATTAATGTTTAAATTAAAGTTTATCTTCTTAGATAATGATATTGGATTAACAGGCTACCCAAGTTGGAGAGATTTGGATTGGTGGATGAAGAAGTTGATGATGTGAAAAGGCAATGGTAGTGATAATGTTGAAAGGGAATTTTAATAATTTAACCATAATTTTTTTTTTTTATCTTAAGGGCATTTATGTAATTCCATTACAGAATGGAGAATTTTTGGCTATTTATTTTCTAAAAACCTATGTAATTTATAATTATACCAACCTAACTCAAATATTAATTTTTTTTCAATTCTTGTATTTTCCGATTAACTATCATTTTAATCAATTATTATCATTTTAATTTAATAAAAATATAATATATTAATGCCACAAGTAACAATTTCTTTCTTTATTTTCTTTTAAACAAAATGTTTTTTCTTTCTAATAATTGAAAATTTAACATAAAAATTCAACACAGAATTTTTTATTAAAATGTTTTATACCCTAAAATGTGAAGTTTATGTCCTCTTTATCATTGTACAAATGACAATGAGATGATGCCCTCTGCTTTTTCTTTTTTCTTTTTTTTTTTTTAACAAGAATTACCAATTATAAATTCATCTTTTTATATAATTGCATGTTAGGTAGAGATTCTCCCTTAATTAAAAAAAAAAAATTACCAATTACTAAATTTATCTTTCTATACAGTTGCTCTTTATAAATATGTTAGGTAGACATTCTCCTTGAATATGAAAGGAAAACTAACAATATGGATGTAATGTGATAGATATTCCTTGCACGAAAGTGAATGACAAAATTTAATTTGAAGTATCACAGATTTAGTGCAAAAGGGTAACATATAATTATCTATTAATATGTACATATACGTGTGGTCCAAAAATTGTATTTAAACAAAGCAAACTACATGCAGTTAAAAGGCGCTTTCAAAAAAAAAATGGAGTTAAAAGGTAAGAATACTTGTTAAAATTTATGGATTATAGGTATTCTATACGTTAATTCAAGCATCTACTAAACTTTTTAATCAGTAAATAAAGAGCTTAATTTAGTAAAAACTTTGTGCATCAACAATTACGTTGTATAAAAAACATAGAATTCTTTGGATCTGTTAGGGCAATACGGCCTCCTGTGTTCACATGCAATAGTTGACTTAAGTGGTTCGGGTTTGAAATATTTCAACAATTTGTAAACTACTCGGCCGGTACACTTTTGTTTTGTTTTGAAATCCAATGTAAAATCACATTTGAGTGCATTACAAGTAAAACATCTCTTCCAATTAAGTGCCCATGGCTTTTGTCCACAACTCGTTTATTTTACTGAAAACAGAAAATATATTTTGTCTCGATCCTCACCATGAATGGATTGATCTGATATACATGAACCACTACCAACTTTTATATGTTTCTTATACTTTTCAACCAAATCCAAATATATCAATTCATTTAAAAAACTTCAAATAATGTCTTCAGAATGGAAAAATAATGCAGCAAAAGATAGAAAGTTAGAAACAACTTGTGTTTAATTACTAATATATATATATATATATATATTTCGTTCTGTATTTGTCACAAGAGTGTTTGATAAGATATGTTTTTTTATGTATTTTAAATATTAATTAGAAGTTTAGATGAAAAATTATCAAGTAAATTTTAATCAGAATGTGAGAAATACCATGACACCCATGTGCTGAAGCAGACAAGAATCAAGAAAGGATGACAGAGAAATTAAAAATTCTTAAATGGGAGAAATGGAGATATATTAATTATGGGATAGTAATTGTGTGCTTGGAGGTTGCCATCATAAATGATGCACATATTTTACTGATGATATGCTTCTACCAGATTATTGTTACACAGAAATAATCTATATGAAATTAACAATCAGATATTTCAAATCTATTACATAGATGTCACTATGAGAATGGTGGATACCCTTGGCCTTGGAATTATTGTTACACAGAAAATAATCTGACTCTGAAATAAGCAATCAAGTATTTCGAGTCTACCATATTGTTGTCACCATGAAAATGGTAGGACATTGTTGGATGTTTATCAAATTTTCATTTATTAATATAACAAAGCTCATAATCAGTGGCAGACCCAGTGTAACCCAGTATAACAATGCTCATACTGAGATATCAATTTCAAATTTCTCGTGAACTTGATTGCACTTAATGGATCGTGTTTTCCATCTAGAGGTTACAAATTTTACTATCCAAAGTAATTACGACAAAGCCAATATAGAAGATTTATGCTCATTAATTTGTGAAGATTATAGAGACAATGAGTTGATCATGAGTTATGGCATTGTGTAAATCACTATAGAATAACTTAAATGATTTCCAAATTTGCAAATTATCATAGTTGAACTTTTGTTACCATTAGAATGTTTGAAAATATGCAAATGCTTTAATGTAGATGTTTGCACTGAAGATAGAATGCTTAGATGGTAACAATTCATGATAATGGATAATCAATATGAAGATAGCATTGAGGTTTCCATCAACCTCACATCTAGAGGATACACATTATTTTTCTGCTTTAATTATAATTAGCTTATACTCATGTTAGAAATATTTTCAAATAACTAAAAGCATTGTTGTTTGTTATGATAGATTTATCCATTATGTCAATATTCTATTAGAATTGTTTTTATTTGAGCGTACGGTTATTACAAAATTACTTGAGGAAGACCATAACGTAGGTGACTAGCTGTTGTGTATTCATAAAAATATATTTACCATTCATGTGATTTATACCATAAGGTTATGTTAATCGTTATGTACATATGTTTTGATATTCAAATACTCGAGAACCTTATATAGCTATTGTTTTTCTTGTATAAAATCGTTGTGGTAGCAAGTATACCCTAGTTAGTAAATCACACATCTTAGAGAAATTGAGGTCCTAAATTCAGAATCCTTTCTCCTCCAAGTCAAAAATATAAATAGAAAAAGCTGTGAATTGTTTTGTAGGTTTATATACTGTCAATTTTTTTTTCTTGTCTAATTGAAATTTTGAGATTAGTTTTATTAGTTTTCTTGTTTAATTTTTTGGTTATTTATAATTTTTTTGTATTGTTTGGTTAGAGAGACACTAATTCGCTTTTGTAAATAGTATTATAAATTTAAAAAAAAAAATGTAAGACACGAAAGTATAAGAGAGGAGAGTAAAACAAAAAGTTAAAGGGAGGATATATTAATTTTGGAAAGAGAATATAGGAAAAAGGAGAGAGGAGATTATATAATCAAGAAAATATAGGATAAAGGAGTGGAAAAGGAAAAAAGGAAAAAAAAAAAATTAATTCACCAAATCCAAAGCATCCACATATCAAGCCCATCAAGAACAACAAGGGTTAAGGTCAACCATAATAGAATGACCTAAATAATTAAATTTTGTCAATCTCCACTACCCTCACATACTATGTTATGGATTAACCATGACAAATGACCAAAATAATTTATATGCGAAATACACCACTCCTTTAGTAGGAGTAATTCGGTATCTATTTTAACTTTAAGAGGTCAAAGGTTCAAGTTTCATCTTTATCCTTTAAAATACACGGTGTGGATCATAAGTCTCATCTTGATAGAAGTTGCTCTTTCCTTGATTGTGAAAGTGGTCATCTCGCCCGTGCAATCAGTGATCTTTGTCAGTAGATTCCGACAATCATATGACTCGTAAGGAATCGATGTTTAAAATAATAATAATAATAATAATAAATAAATAAATTATATGTGAAATGGAGGCAACTGTTGTAGTTGTATTTAGATTTTGAAATTTTTAATTATCAAAGTTGAATTTTCGTCCCAATGGTCTAGGAAGGTTCGAAATTGATAAGATAAGAGTAATTCATGTATAATTTTATGTATTAAATTTTGCACTTTTTGTGACCCCCGCCCCAACTTTCCCATATGATTTGACTGTAGCAAAATGTCTTTATTTTAAAGACTAACAATAAATATGCATTAGTGCTTATGTATTTGGACCATTAACATGTATTAATATAAGGATAAATATAATTCTTTAATTAATTATTCAAATCTTATCTAAGACCCTACCAATCACCAATTAAGTTCCGCTTTCATATTTATTTATTTTTTTTAAGGAAAATTTTCATTCAACAAAAGAACAACGTTAAACTAGTAGATCAACCAGAAAAACAGACTCCATTAAGTGAGAAACTTCCTCAACCCAAAATAAATCAGACTTGAGACTTCGAGACGTAAAAGCCAACTTAGCAATACAATTAGCGACTTGGTTAGCAAGCCTGGGCACAAAACCAAACTTACTAATCACCATTTTATCAAGAAGCTGAAAAATGTCTCCCATAACCAATTGAGTTCTACTTTTAGAAGCAATTTGGTAGTCATGGTACGTTATTATTATTTAAAGTTGCACCACCCATAAATTAATAATTTCATAATACAATAATAAGATTATCATAAATTTTCGAACTATCATCAAATCATCAAAATGAGTGTTTTTTTTTCTTAACACTACCAATGTTCATGAATTATAGTTCACAAATAAAAGTATGTTTTTTTTGTGATTTTTATTCATGAACTAGTGCTTTTATTTATGAACACTAATGATATTGGAAAAACTCAATTTTTTTTTTCGAGAGAAAAAGAAATCTTGCTAATTTTGATAGTCCATTTTTAGTTCAAATTCTGCTGATTTTAGTATTAGTGTAAAAAGAAAACCCTGTAAACTCCAAAATACCCCAATTTTATTAATGTTTTCGTCGTTATGAATCCTAACATCAAAAATGGTCATTTTTTTTCAAATTTTTCAATAGGGTCAAAAACTTTAAACGTTTATAGAAACGTCCAAATTATGATAATTGAAGTGAAAATTGATTCAATATTTCGCTTTAAAATTCATTTTCTGTTAGTATTTTTGCGTCACAAATCCTCAAAGGCTAGTATACCAAAAATGTTCATTTTTTTAAATTCCTCAATCAAGCCTAAAACTTTAAACATTGATGAAAACGCCCAAATTAAGATGATTGCCACAAGAATCGGTTCATGATTTCGCCTTAAAACATATTTTTTATTGATGTTTTTGCTGTTGCAAATTCCCTAGGGGCTAGTAAACCAAAAATTGTCTTTTTTTTTTTTTTTTTTTCAAATTACTTAATCAAGCCAAAAACTTAAACATAGATAAAAATACCCAAATTATGATGATTACTACAGAAATCGATTCAAAAGTTTAGTAACGCATTGACGTTTTCATCAACATGAATCCCCTAGGGGGTTAGTACATTATAAATCGTTATTTTTTCAAATTCTTCAATCAAGGCGTAAAACTTTAAACGTTAACAAAAACGCTCAAATTACGAGGATTGTTGCAAAAATTAATTTAAATTTTCACTTTAAAAACGTATTTTTTGTTAGTATTTTCGCTATTATGAATCTTTTAGAGGATTAAGTACACTAAGAATGATCATTATTTCAAATTCATCAATAAGGCCTAAAACTTTAAACGTGGCTAAAAACACTCAAATTGTGATAATTGGCGTAAAAAGCAGTTCAAAATTTCGTTTTAAAACATATTTTTGTTGACGTTTTAGCTATCACAAATTCCTTAAGGTATTACATCGAAAATGATTATTTTTTCAAATTTCTCAATTTGACCTAAAACTTTAAATGTTGACATAAACACTCAAATTAGGACGGTTGGTGCAAAAATCGATTCAATATTTCACCTTAAAACGCATTTTTGTTAATGTTTTTGCATTCACAAATCTTTTAGATGTTAGTACATTGAAAATAGTAAATTTTTCGAATTTCTCAATGGCCTAAAACTTTAAACGTAGAAAAAAAAACCACCCAAATTATAATAATTGCCACAAAAATTGATGTAAGTTTCACTTTAAATCATATTTTTTATTGACGTTTTCTCTATTATAAATACCCTAGAGATTAATACACCGAAAATGATCATTTTTTAAAAATCCTTAATTAAACCTAAAACTTTAAACTCTGATAAAAAAAACTCAAATTATGATGACTGCTGTAAAAATTGGTTCAAGATATTGCTTTAAACCTTTTTTTTTTTTTTAATGTTTTCGTTGTCATGAATCCTCGGGTGTTTGTATACAAAAATGATCATTTTTTTTTCAAAATTTTCAACCAGACTTTAAACTTTAAACGTTAATAAAAACGCTCAAATTATAATGTGATCATAATATATATATATATATATATATACAGAGAAGTTGAGGCAAGAATTTTAAGTGGCTGATCTATCATGCTTAAAGGACATTATTTAAATTAAACAAAATTATAAATTTGGTTAAATTTTAAATGGGTTTGTCCTCATTTGCGATTTCTGTATACAATATATTACACTAAAATAAAATATTATTATGAACCGCCCTATACTAAAATAACCATTCGAATATACAACCAGACTATCAGGGAAGCTATTAATTCAGTTCTAGCAATGAAACTAAAACTAAAATAAAAGTGTCAAAATATTTAACATATTGAAAACAACGATGAATCTAACAATTTACATTATAAGTATGTGCAACAGGCTAACATTCAACCACTCCAAATGCACACCACACCTACTCTGTTTTAACTTAATTTGTTTGTAGAACGTGTATTCATCTAGTTGCTGCTTTGCTGCATCAATAGCCATCTTCAGTCTCAATTTCCTGCATTCAAATAATTTTGCGGATGGCGTCTGCATATTCTTCTACATTTTGAGTTGACTAGAGAACCTGTACGGAGAACAACAATTAATACCAAAGCATATATAACAGTCTCCATCTAACTCTGGAAGAAATGTATATACTTTCACTGATTGTGCTTTTTGTTTTCACATAGTCCATCTTCTTCTTGAATGATTTGTAGACTGTCGTTAATCGTTTACCAAGGTTCCCTAGCATCATTTGCACTCCAAAATTCTCCATTTGGCCAGTGACCACCTAGCTGGAGATTCTCATCATCATCATCATCAAAATGATAATCAAGATCTAAATCATCTGACTCAAACAAATTCTCAAAACCATCATCATCATCATTACTGTCATCTTCGTCTTCATTGTAACCATCATCATATTCGCCAAGATTATTTCCGTAAATTCTTTGCTTTTTCTTCTCTCGCCTAATCTTTTTCCCTTCCCCAATCAACTTAATCAACTTTTCTTTAATCACCAAAGTTTCATCCTTCTCTAAAAGTTTTCCCTTCTCATTAAACGCTTCTACTAATATCACAGAGTTCCGTACGCCTTTCAAACTCACATAGAATAGTTCCGGGTGCCTCAAAATCATCGCTCTCAACTTGTTGGCAGCCCGAAATCCTTCCTAAAATGAGTCAAATGGTCTACTAAAGTCCTCTTTTCAACCATCATCCCTAGCACTTCTCTCACCACTGCACAAGCTCTCTTCTCTGCTTCAAGAGACTCTTTAGCTAATTCTTCTATAGAAGTGGTATATGGGCACACAATCGGCATTTCATTAAACTTTATCAAGAAGTCCTTGAGATGCCTCTTCAAATTCAATCCTTTTCGAAGCCTCAAGTGCTTGAATTTTAGAGGCCTTTCTACTATCAATTCAGGTGTGTTCAGTTTAGGATCAGGCAGAGGACTCGCCAGTTGTGGATCCCATGATACAAGCTCAAGAGCTCGACCATATGAGGTGTCCACAATCTTGAACTTCTCTTGGTAGTCATTGCAAAGTCGAGACCTGAAATTAGGAGGCAGGCCAAGATCCGGAGCAAGGTGAACCAGCTTTGAGAGCAGAAGCCGGCGATGAGAAGAGAGCATGAGAAGCTTCTGGAGTTTGTTGGCCAAAGTGACAGACATAGCTGACTTGAGATCCATTTCTTCCCTAGCAAGGGCTGCTGCAGTTGGAGTTAAACGAACACACAGGTGATAGCCTGATTTGGTTGCATTCAATGGTGTTGGTGGCATTGGAATGTTGAAGAGCTCAAATATCGTCGGGTAACGATAGATCATTGAGCGGATGGAGCGATGCTCCGGGAGGGCAAGATAGGACCGGCATTTGGACAGGATGTGGATGGGAATATAGTGTTTTGGCTTGGAAAGTAGTAGAGTTTTCAGCTTCTGAACAAAACGGATTCTGTAATTCTTTTCAACATGCTTGTCTAACGAACGACTACGAACAATCTTCGGAGTTGAACACCAAACCGAAAAAGACTTACTTCTAGGCTTCTTCCATGAAGTAGAAGACGGGAAGAAACCAGAATCAAACAAAATATTATTTTGCGAAGAAACACTTAGGCACAACGCCATTCGATATCAAAACGAACCTAACAGCATAACAATGTATCCTCTCCACCTAAAGACAAAAGTCGTATAGATTGTTTTGTTAGTAACAGATGCTTCTTGTTCTCACCAGGTTGATGCAAATTCTATGACACTAGAGCACAATACAAAAACGTTTTACATCAAAATTCAACACAACCCATTTACGTTCTTACTAAAACAGTCACATAGAGAGCATAAATTAAGGCTTAAACCACATAGTTAACAAATTCAGCTAGACATTAACACAAACAAATGGTGGGCAACTTAGAATAGCAGTTGAAGTATCAGAAATGCAAAATCAAGTTGGTGGGGTGTGTGACTTCTAGCTTTTATTAAAATAAAAGGACCAAATCGGAGAAAGAGAAGTGGAATTTACCTAGGACAGCTGAGGTCAACATGCAAAACAAAGACGGGATTTTTTTTTTCCTCTTTTTTTGGGTTTCTGGGCTGGTTTTGTAGCAGCTCGCCAAGCTGAAACACTGACAACATTAACGCGAGAGTTGACGGGGGTGAGCTTTCGTTCGGCTGTTTTTAGTTTGCGTTTGCTGATATATGTATATATATATATATATATATTTTTTAATACATAACTACTAGATAATATAATTTTTAACATCGAACGAGCCAAATTACCTCTTCGAATACATTCTTTTAAAACATTCTTTTATTAAATATAATATACATCCATAAATTATGATATAAATTTTATACCCAAAAATAAAATATATGATATATTTTACATTAAAAAAATATAATTTATATTCTTATTCTACATTTAATAGAAATTATCTTAAAAGATAGTGTATTTAATACTGCTCTAATCCCAATTTGAAAATTTTACTATTACGATGGCATGTAACGGTGAAAAACTCTTTACATGTGTTAATAAATATTTTCAAACAAATGAGTGAAGCAAAGTGTAGTATCAAAATCAAAATCAAGAGACACATCTGTCACAATTCTCATTTGCTTGATTTCCCATTACTACCTCCTCCACAACAGAAGAAGAATAAAATGAATTGTGTAAACCACACTCAAATTGTTAGAAGAATTTGGATTTCTTTTAGTACCAAAATTTTTAGTTCAGCCTATGCCAATGGCAATGCTTCATCTTGACTATATTTAAGTTACAAGTATGCTGTATATGTGTAGCAGCCATTCATTTGGTAGCATGCTTCAAAACTGGCTGTATTGCAACTTTGAAATCTTCCGTAGAATCTTTGCTCCGAAAATCTGCACATTCTTCCGCATTTTGGGCAAGAAATCCTGTTTGCTGGCTGTCTTCTTCTAACACGATGTCCATTTTTGGGCCAGCAGAATTATGAGCTGGAGATGGAAAGAGCAGTTTATGAGGAAAGACGATGCATCTATACAATAGTAAATTAAGTATGCAACTTGAATTAACTAAGAGACCGATTAAAATCCTCACCAATGGGGATGGCACCAGCAGCCATGTATTCTACCACGCTTATGCCAAAATGCTCGTCTATCATAGAATGGATTCCCGCAACAGCACCTCCCAGAAGTTTCACCAAGTCTCTGCATTTTTGTAATACCGAGTCAATGACTTAGAGGAAACTATATTTTGGATGTTGATATATACAATTTCATGTGTTTATCATAAGAATAATTAGGATTTGGCAGTGAAAAACAACAAATTGTGAGGTTGAATAGCACATACCTGTACATTAGATTCTTATGAAATTCCACATCCCCATCTACCTTTAATTCAACTGCTTTTTCTTTTAAATTCTGCAAACGTTCATCGTCTGATTTATTTCGACAACTGCCCACAAACTGAAGTTTAGGCCTAGGAAGGTCGTCATCTAGGTTCTTCATGGTAATTGAAAAGGCCTCAAGTTGAAGAGGATGTGCCTGATCAACAAAAACTAAATTGTGAAGTGCTATAATAACTGAGGCCCCAAATATGAGCCACTATAACTGCAGTACCTTCCATTAGTCAGTTTTATGTGATTATGCCCACCTTCTCTGGACGAAATTGAGCAACAGATATAATTGCTGGACGTTCTGTTGGTCTTTCCAGAGGAAGTGCCTGTTCAGATATTAAAACTTTGTAAGTAATCACAGGCGTTTGCCATTAAATGTTTATTTAAACAGAAAAAAAACCCACATATTGCAAATATACAAGTCAAGATGTGGAAAAATTAGAAGTTTCCGTAGACAATACGCATAACACAACTATCTACATATATACACATAAAGGCTATGACAAAAGCCCTTCAATGTCATCCATAAACCAACCAGCCGAATCCAGTTTAAGATGCTATGTTGTTGCTTTGAAACTAATGAATTCTGGCTGATTTGGAGCATCAAACTTAATAAAATGGAACTATTAAATAATAACAGAAATAAGATTATTTAAGATCACCATTGATTGATTCTTAAAATGAAGAAAGAGAAGGACACAAACCTGAAGTCCCGAAGTATCACAAGGAGGATAGGCTCGCTTTATACGGTCTGTTATTCTCCATAACTCTTCAGTATGAGACTGAGTCCATGATGAGTTGACCATTGCCAAGTGTGCGCAGGAGCCTACAAATCCATACATCCAGCTAAACAATGTGTAATAAATAATTTTGCTGCGGGAAAGCCAAATGCTGCCAGAAGAGACAACTTTGTCAGGTACCATAAGAGGGGAAAACAAGCCTAAAAAGTAACCAAATTCTATAAAAAAAAGAAACCCAAAAGATCTCTTAAGCACTTTATGATAAACATGGAAAATAAACAAGACCTAAATGGATTATAAAGATGCACCAAAACTGATGTCCGAAAACCAACAATCTCAAATAGTCAGTCAACGGTGTGCTTGTGTGCATTCTGACATAATGCAATTCAGTGAACGCTTTAATTTAAAGTCGGTGTCCTATACAGATATCTAACATGAATAATTTATCCTCAAATCACAAAAATATCATCAAGTTCTAACTTTTACCAATCCCTTGCAATCATTAACACAAACATACAAACATAAACAGATAAAAGCAAATCTAACCTCCGAGCAATTAAAGCATTATTATTCATCATCGAGCATCGTCCACGAACACAAGATATCATATCCAAACTTATAGTAGGGTAATGAGTATAGCAAACAACTATGCTGCCAAACAACCGCTAGTGGTTATGTAAATGCATATCCACTAGTATCAAAGTAATACGAAGGCGTAAACAGAAATCAGATGACAAAGCACAACAATGGAGAATTCATTGAATCTTGTAGAGCAAGAGATCTCTGTATATTTTGCTTTTCGAGAATGTGTTTCTACGACTAATACAAGAATGATTTACATAGCTATTTATATACAATGAACTAACTAAGTTCAAGATATCAGCCACTTGAAGGCTGCCACCTGGTCATCAGAAATCTCTAGAAATCAGCTGAGCAAATCCAGTTTGATAAGCTGGTTGCTCTGTAGTAACTGGAGCTGAATAAGCCGAGTGTTCAGGTTGTTGTACTTGCTTCCTTGAAGCTGAAGGTATGTCTGATTGCTGGAAAGACTAGTTGTTTTCTGTCAGCTGAGAATGTAGGATACTTGACTTGCCTTGGAACTGAAGTTGTAGTTCCAGTTTCCACTTCATTCTTCACACTCCATTGGTGTGTTCATCAATCATGGTGGCTGGAGCTCCTGAATCAACAAAGAAACCATTGGTGCCGCCAGGCCTTCTTTGAAAGGCATCTGTAGGCAAATTCAGTCTATTCAATCCAACACTCATACCTAGCAGGCTCAACATACATGAATTGACACCACACAGAATTGCAAAGGGTGTTGTTCTGACGCCTGCGCTGTGTTGGGGAACTTCTTCTCCAAACCTGAGGTAAAGATTATTTTGTATTCCTTGTGCAAAAGGAGCCATACAATATGAGAAACAATTTTGGATTCGTCTGCACAATTGGCTCACCAGTGTGAGTGGACGTAAGTTTAATCCGATGATTCCTGAAGTCACACCCCTGTCTGCAAATATTTGGAAATCTGTGTTATTATTAGAGCAGCCAAATATTATTCTAGGTATGGTAACGGCAGGCCTAACATTAAAATCTTTGAACACAAACGATTCCCGGGATGCAACCCCTCTTGTAACATCTCCAGAGCCAAAGGAGACACCATAGACGCATTTTCCATTGACACATTTGAAACGTTTATCACCACCACTACAAATGGGGTGAGAGCAAGGAAGTTCCTTATATGTAGTGGAAGCTTCTGAATCATAAAAGGGATACTTTTGGTGGAAACAAGTATTGCATGGCTCACACTGTGTCCAAATCAGGTTACTACCGGTGTCTATTATTAACCACTGCGATTTTGGAGGGGTTCCAATCCCTACCTGCCCAACATAGTACAGAATATCATCATGAATCAGAGGAACAAAAAGTCAGGGTCTAATGTTGCATTTTGTGTAGTGCTAGTAGAAAGGAAATTGGCTTTAGCCTGGGTGAATTTAACCAATCTTTGAAGTTTATCAGTGTGCGTCAGGTTTCCAGGATATAAAGGGGACTCTGGACAGTCCCTAGGGATGAGCTTAAACTGAAAACCTGAAAGTTTTGAATCTGAAAAATGGAGATTGGAAATGGTGCGGACGAAAAGAAAGAGAGCTGTTGCAGGGAAAGTTTTTATTGGGTTCATTTTGTAAGTGAGGTGTGAGCCTTTCTCTCTAAGCACTATCTATACTTATACGCTATTTTTGACATGCAGTATTGGAATGAATGAAATCGACTGAATTAGATTGCAAAATTAATCTATAAAATCTACATTGATTTTCTTAGAATTCTTTAAAAAATCCAATAAAAATTTGAGAAGAATGGTATGATTTATTATAAACTTTTTTATTTATAAAAACCACTTTAAAATCTATCCAAATCCATCACTTAAATGAAATCTGTAAAGTTAATGACTTTTTTAATGTACCTAGATTTTATTAGATTTCATACAAATATGAATTGAATACACCTAGATTTTAATGCATTCTATACAAATCTCGATTGAATACATTTAGACTTTAATGAAATTCATTCAAATTTGAATTGAATACATCTAAACTTTTAAAATGTTTTAAATTCCAATGAATTCTAAATTTATTACAACCCCCTTCGGTTTTGGATTTATTTCATTTTAGGTTTTTAGTTTCTTAAGTTATTTAATTTATTTTCTTCTAAGATACTATTTCCTAAGAAAGATTTTTTTTCTTTTATAGGTAACAACTAGGGTTTTCATAAAATTAATTCAAAATTAATTTTGAAACCCTTATTTGTTAAAAATTAAACTCTTATCCTATATAACATAATTAATTCATGTTATCTTCAAATCTTACATTGACATTTGTCAAGCTTGCGAAGCCTGAATTTCCTTTTTATAAAAAATTCTACTAGATTGTTCCCAAAGTGGCTGATGTACTAAGTTTACAGTTCCTTCTTATTTTATGTGTTCTGTAAATGAATAAATATTCTCATCCTGTATTGGGATGCAATTAGTATGGCAACTTGGTGAAAGAGTTTCATGAATTGTTTTTAATTCATTGATTAAATTCTCAAAAATCATTATATTAATGAATTTCGAATACACAAGATTGAAGTTGTTAGTTTACCATGCCCTTCATTTCAAATTCTAAAAAGATGACTTGCTTTTATGGTTACTCCATATATATATATATATATACATATGTATATATATATATATATATATATGGAGTAACCATAAAAGCAAGTCATCTTTTTAGAATTTGAAATGAAGGGCATGGTAAACTAACAACTTCAAATCTTGTGTATTCAAAATTCATATTATATATATATAGAGTAATTCTATCATCAATGTTTCCTAATTTTAAAAAATTAGGATGGACCAATTAAATTTATCCATTGCATTTAAATTAAATAGAAGAGAGAATTTTTTTATGAGAAATAATGTAATAGATGAATTTAATTGGTCCGTCCTAACTTTTTAAAGTTTGGAGACTTTGATGGTAAAATTATTATATATATGTATATATATAGAGAGAGAGAGAGAGAGAGAGAGAGCGTGTTCTAAGGTGCACCCGATGTATTCATGCACTTTTAAACATGTCTAATCTTGACTGTTCATCTTTTAAGAAATTAGATCCAAGGATTGAAACTTATTTACGAACTACTGACCATTAATTTATGAAACAGACAATATATCGCGGCATCATGGAACACACCTTAACTTAACAGAACACACAATACCTTCACAAAGCGTATAATTAGTTCGCAGAAGAGAGAAATACCTTCACACTCTAATTGTCAACCAACGACGCATTTTTCATCACCCTGTTCTTCTTACCTATGCTAGCTCCAAACCCAAATCAAAATACAAGTAGAAACTCTCAACCATTATATGCATACGAATGTGCAAACCTTTATCAAATTGAAACTACTATTGAACACATATTCGCGAATTGACTCTGAACCATCAAATAACTACTGCTTTCTCAAACCCTTGTTTCTGAGCAAATCCCAACCCCAAACCCAGACCACAATACAAGAAGTAACCCCTCCTTAACCATTAAATGCATATGAATGTGTAAACCTTTATCAAACTTGAACTAAATATAGCATGTAAAAGGGGTTTTAACCCAAACTCGTGATTAATTAACCACTTCCACAACTTTGACAGATAAACTAAATCACTTTAAAGATGAACAAAATAGCTTTAGATGTCTGACTAGGGTGTTAGTAATGTAAGAACCAGTTCTTTGGTGCTATTTCGCTGGTTGTACCTTTTTTTTTTTTTTTTTTTTTTTAAGATGCATAACAAGTTATGCAGTGCTTGTAACTTTTTATTTGAAGGCATACGGTTGTACTTGTGAGTAAAGGATTTTGAAATTTCTAAAGGTAATCGATTCATCAAGTTAGCAGGTGACCATCAGGTAAAAATGTGACCGGTTCAACATGTTAGTTGGTTGCTAGCCGATCACATTTTTTAAAGTGTATGTATGCACCCGGTGCATACAACGCGAATATATATATATATATATATTAAATTTGTTAATATTACCTTATTAAAAAGATTAAAACTAATTAAAGATACACCTCAAATTATTAATTATATCATATTTGATATTTTTAAACATGTATTATCTTTTGATCAAAATATTAACTTCTTTAAGATAAACTATTAATATATTAATAAAAATTTAATTATTTATGATTTGGATTAAAAAATAACAAATTGATTTAACTTTTTAGTAAAAAGAAACCATTAAATTTAGTTAAAAAAAATTAAATTAAAAAAGTAAGGAGGTGCATTAGGTGGAGGTGCACTTCTCACAATTTTCATTTTATTTTAATTAATTTATTATTTAATAGTTTATAATATTAAGTAAAAAACTAAAAGAAATCACATTTTTGGTAATATAATAGGGGAAAAGATTTTAAAACTATCCAAAAACAATCAAACAGAAAAAAAAAAAAAAAAAAATCATTTTTAGCCAACTCACATGGAAAATTTGTTTCTAGTCCTTTTAAAAAAACTATTTTCATCTCCTACCTAAGATTACCAAAATACCCTTACGTAAAAATAACCTTAAAAAGACCCTCTTGCCCTTAGTTAAAATTACCAAAATAACCTTCTTCTTTCTTCTTCCTTTTGCCGTCTTTATTCAAACTTCTTCAACCATTCTAGTAAAAGAGTATTCATTCAAGCTTTTTCAGTCGTTCAAGTTTCTCTATCTGTAGTAAACACATAGTTTTCAAAATCTTCAAGGGTTTTAACTTTGAGATTTGAAAGTATGTATGCGCTGTTGGTTGTTTTTCAATTTTTTATTCACATTGCTTAGTTAAAGTTCTATAGAGTAATTGTAATTGTAGTTCAAATTATATTAAAATGGATATTACATTGCATAAGTTAGGTTTATGATTTCTACAATTTCTACGTATGCAGCTAGGCTTAATGGTCTCATTAAGCTCAGTTGCTTCACACCGAATTGGGTTTAATAAGGTAATTAAACTCGATTTTTGTAGAGAAAAATTCTCCACCTTCGGACAAATATGCCCTTCATAGTTTCCTTTTATTTCAAAATAACCAATGGCTTTCTACAATTTAATCCTAAAAGAAATGAAATTATGATTTAGTTCATTCAAATTTCTTTTGCACCCTAGTATGTAGCTCTTTACAATTTAGTCTGAAAACAATTATGATTTAGTTCAATCAAATTTCAATTTCTCCCTTGCATGTGTAAAATATCAATTTAGTCCTTTTTATTATTTTGATCTAGTTCTTTGTTATGATAATTATAGTTTTACCCCGAATTAAAAAAAAAAGGAAATAATAACAAAAAAGACAAAGGAAAAAAGAAGAAAAAATAACTTCTAATTCAAATATTATGGAGCAAACAGACGCTAGATTTGCCACCAAAGATGATTTGATCCAATTGGCCCAAGAAGCCATAGAGCTACAACTTTTGATTGAGGATATATGGCGCAACCAAAGCTCTCCACAACGTGTAACCTTAAAGATGTTAGATTGAGGTCTATTCCCCAAAATGCTACTCCAAACAATGATTCAATTGATAAAGAGATAGAAGATGTAATCATACGAAATCAGCAACAAGAACCCTAACATAAGAAAAAGAATGGTGTTGGCCCAGTTTGAACCTCGATTGTAGAGATTCTAAGATAATGTTTTGGTTGCTAGGTCACCAATGGTAATACTTAGTTTTGTCTTTCTAAAAAGAGTCTCTTTTACTTCTTCAATACAATTTGTTGGATATAAGTTATATAAATAAAGGGACTTATATTAGTTTTTCCTCATCGAACCTCTAAAATGGCAGGATCAACCTTGAATATAGTATTTGTCCATTACTATACAAATGACGATTTTTGGTCTTAATACCATAAGTTTTCTTGACATTAATTGTTTGGTCTTTTATAAGAAAGTCAATATATTAAAACCGTAAATGATTTTGTCAAATGGATATTGATATCTCAAATTTTTTATCTTTTTCATTTCAATTTTAAGGGCAATTACACACTTTATAGATGGATGAACATTGTTGAAAGAAGGAGCATGCACAAATATGATTTAAGAAATTATTGGATCCATTTACTAATTAGAAATGAAAATCAAAAGGAATAAGCTCCCTTATCAAAGAAGAGATAAGCCTCCCTAAGAGGTTGTCAATGATATCCTTCATTAAGGTAGCCACAAGAGATCCATGACATAGAAGGCCACAATTCCTTGACCATTAAGGAGATATAGCTTTCTTTATGTCATGATTTTCACATACCTTCAATATTTTCCTTCCAAACCAAATTTTCCATAGAGATAGCATTTAGGACATCCTCTAGACTTGTAGAACATACAAGAGACAAAAATTAATTATGTGTTGACAACCTAACTATGGATCCAACAATAAACCCTAATTGCCTAGACTTAGGCCACAATATAGGATAGATAACGAACCAATCAAGCCCACAGAATTGGTAGCTTGATCCTCAAGAATCAAAATACAAAATTGACTAATCCTAGCCAAAGCAATCTCAAGCAAGAATACCCAATAAAACCGAAAGAAAATACAAGATACTTGTCTCACAAATTGTAAAATTTTATTAATATTACAAAAGTCAAGACATACATACATAACCACAACGTTAAGTCGATCTCATATTTATAACTATATAGTTCTAACTTTCCTATAAAACATGACTTTCTTGGAAAATAAAATCCTAAAAAGAAATAAATTAATAACTTAAGAAAATAAAAACATGAAACAATTTTAACTTTCCTAGGAAACAAGTTTTCCTTAGGAAATAAAAACTTAAAAAAAAATTAATCAAATAACTTAAGGAAATAAAAAGGGATAATCCCAATTTCCCCCCTATAGTTTGATGAAATAGCCAAAATCCCCCTTGCTTTAAAAAATCACTAATATCCTCCTCTTGATTTATAAAATGGAAAAAAAAAAAACCCTTTGTAGTTTGTTAAAATATCCAAAAAACCCCATTCCCATCAATTTGGATATTAAAATTTAACAGTTGACCGTCAATGTGGAATGACAAAATTGTCCAAGTAAAATAAAATATAAAAGATATAAATATTTAATAAAATAATAATTTAATATTTAAAAAAATTGAAAAACAGATCTCCACCGTCCACCTTTAAAATGGATTATGGTGATCAAAACTGTTAAAAAAAGTTTAAAATTTAAAAGTATTAATAATTTTTTTCATAATTCAAAAAATTAAAAATTAAAATTAAAACTTAAAACTACAACACACTCTCTCTCTTCCTCATCTTTTTTCTTTTTCTTCTTCTGTCCCTCTCTCCTCCTCTCTTCTTCTGCTCTTCGTTTTTTTCTTCTCTTCAATCTTCCTTCTCTCATCTCGTCAACGAAAACGCCAACTCTCTCTAACTTCTCACTCCTCTTTCTCACTCGTCTCTCGTTCTCCTCTTCCTCCTCTTTCTCTTCTTCCTTCTCTCTTTCTCTTCTTTTAGTTCCTCTTTTCTATTCTTTTCTATTCCTCTTTTCTTTCTTTGCGTCTTCCCTTTCCTTCTTTTTATTTCCTTTTATTCCTCTTCCTCCTCTCCTCCTCTCTTCTTCTTCTTCTCTTCCCTTTTCTTCCCGTCTTCTCCTTCTCCTTTCCTTCTCTTCAGTCCTCTCTGATTGGCGGATAAACCCAAACTAGGTTTCGTTGGAACCTAGCTCCGATCTAATGGGTTTTCCGGTGTAGAAAACCAAGAGATTTCAGAGGGTTTTCGGGCTGGAAACCCATATCTCTAGGGTTTCAGTGTCGGAAACCTAAGGATTTTCTAAGGGTTTTCGAGCGCCGGAATCCCAACCTAGAATTTATTTTTATTTTGTTTTTGTTATGTTGATGTTATGTTTTGATGATATTGTACAAATGTTGAAGCTGTTTGTGTTATGTATTGTTGTTGCGTTTGATGACGGTTTGGTTGAATGGAGATGAGTGAAGGTGTCCTGGGTTGATGATGAATGATGATGGTGTTCTGCATGTTTACTATGTTATAGTGTTGAGGGGCAGTTTGGTCTTTTTGCTCACTATTATAGTCAGAAATTAACTCTCACTAACAGAGTTAAAGAAGGGATAAAATGGGGATTTTAGAAATTTTAGGGGGGATAATTAGTGATTACATTAAACTACAGAGGGGGAAATTGAGATTATCCCAATAAAAACCTAAAAGGAATTAATATCAAATAACTAATAGAAATACTATTAAAGTCGAAAATAAAAAATAATATTTTAAATAGGACTAGAAAATCCAAACAAATCCAGAACCTAATAGAAATATCCTCCAATGCTCTCATCATTCCCCCATACTTCAAGAATACCTTTGTCCTCAAGTGGTAAGATATGAAAATCTCCCCATCATGACAACATAATCTTCCCAACACGCTTCCTTCTTAGGCACTCTTTCTATTGAACTTGAACTCACCAAAACTCGATTTTCGCACGACTTTTCGTTCAACTTCGATGTTGAAAGACTTCATTTGGTCTACAACATCTTACCTTCCCTCCAAAACTTCTCAATGTCAAAAATCCTTAGAATGAGGCTCAGCATAGTATAAATTTTTGAATAAAGCTTTGATAATGTTAATTTTTTTCATCGAACTCAAACTCTACAGTGGAGAATTTCACAACTAAAAGGTTCTGTTTTACTGGTGGACTTGAATGAAGCACTTACTTAGAAAAGATCTCCACCCTCTAATTATTGCTTGTTCACAGCTTCTGTTGGCTTATATGCATGTTCTTTTCCTTATTTCGAATCTCAAGCTTCTCAAATACTATATGCAACTCAGACTTGAATGAATTTATTCCTTCTCATCTGTCATATTTTCCTCGCAAAATTTACTTTCAACATCAATTTGAGATTTTTCATCGTTCACATTCTCTATTAATGGATTGTTTTGCCATGACTTTGAATTGCAACCTTTTCAATGATTTTTGCATGTTGTTTAACAAGATTATCCACAAAGGTTGAATTAATCATCTCTCCACATTTATACCTTCCGCGCGATCCATGCAAAATTCTTTCATCTAACCCACTTGTCGCCACATCCCTCTCACATCCATGGATTTTGGATAGCCATTTTTTTATGAGTGCATAGAATGTCCCTCTTTCCTCTTTCTTATATCTATCTCATCTCTATCCGCTAGCCTTCCCTTGATTGTCATCCTTATTTCCTCCATTGATTAGCTTATGGTCATTATTAAATGCGCTAAGGATGCAGTCGCTCCCTCCATCGTCCTAGACATTCTTGATTCTCTAATGTTTTAAACCTTCCGGTCTCCATGTCTCTAAATGAAATCTCTCACCGAAATTATGTCGAAACACTCTCAATGAAATTATCTTTGAGACACTCTTAATGAAATCTCACAACAAAGTATCGCTGAGACACTCAATGAAATCTCTAAATGAAATTATCGTTAAGAAACTCTTAACGAAATTATTGTCAGAACTCTCTCAATAAAAGCACCAAATGTTGAGGACATAACTATAGATCTAATAAAAGCCCTAATCGTCCGACTAACATCACGTGAATAGACTAGATAATGAATCAATTAGCATTGATCATCTAGAATTAGATAACAGAATTGACTTAACCTAACCTAAACAATCCCAAGCAAAATACCCAAAAGTCGAAAAGAAATACAATACATGCCTCGTAAATTGTAAGGTTTTATTAATATTCGAAAAGTCAAAACATACATATATAACCAAATCCCTAAACTAATCTCCTATTTATAGTTAATTAGTTCTAACTTTCTTAAAAAATAAAATCCTAAAAGGAAATAATTAAATAAATAAGAAAATAAAAACCTAAAACACTTGTAACTCTCTTAAAAAAACAAGTGTTCATTAGGAAATAGAAATCTAAAAAGAAAATAAATCAAATAACTTAAGAAATAAAAAATCTAAAAGGAACTAATAAAGAAATACTATTAAAGTCTAAAATAAAAAATAATATTTTAAAAAGAATAGGAAATCCAAAAAAAATCCGAACTCCAACAGAATATCTTCCAATGCTCTCATCATTTTGGTAGGTGGCATCTTTCGCGAATATTCTTAGCATCTTAATATTAATCATAGGATCAAATATCATATGCTTAGATCTTAACCGTTCATTTGTGTTGAATGTAATTATAAGTAGATGGGTTCTCATTTGGCCAAATCAATCAAAAAAAACCTAAATCTGAAGTTGAAGTACATGTTCTTTTCTTCTCAACGTATTCTACTCTTTTAAGCTTCTTGTGGTGAAATTTAGTGGTTAAGGCCGCACGGCTCAGCCTTCAACAATTAGTCACGTGACATCTATGAGGTAGGCTTTCTCCTGTTAAGAACATTTTAATTTTATTTTAGTTAATTATTAACTATAAATTTTAATTAAATAGGTTCAGAAATTAATCCTTCCTTTGAAATTAACTCGCAGAAAATGCTAAGTGGTGGTGGTCACGGTGGTGACGATGACATCAACAAAGACAGTGATAGACTTAGCAGTTTGCCAGAACCATCATCTATCACATATTCTCCTTCCTTGAAACCATTGATATTGTCCGAGCGAGCATGGTTTCTAGAAAATGGAGATATTTCTGGCTATCAATGCCTTACTTGAGTTTCAAACGACAGCCACGTTGCTCTAGCTGAAAATTTCAGAGATTTCATCAATTGGCTTTTGATGTCTCGAAATCGGTCAGGTGATATTCAAAGATTTCGTGTTTGGAGCTTGGATTTGGATGATGATTACACATTTTGTAGATGGATGGATGTTATAACTGGGAAAAACCTACAAGAACTTGATTTGAGAATTCGTCCTAGCGTAGAAATTGAGTTGCCTCAATGCATTTTGAATTGTGGATCATTAGTTTCATTGAAATTACTTACATGCGGACCATGTGTTTTGAAGCAGCACATATTACCGGGTTTTAAGAGACTCAAGTCATTAAAGCTACGTTCTGTTGAGTTTCTGGATACGGGGTTCCTTGGAGACTTAATTTCAGGTTGTCCAGTTTTGGAGACATTGCACTATTGATGATTGCTCTTTTCGTGATGGTCTCAAGATTCTCGATATACTGCTCCTAGGTTGAAGAACCTGTGCTTATATTTTTCTTCTTAATAAACTATCGGCTGAAGGTTGCTTGCCCTAATCTTGTGTCGTTCACTCTGTCGTATTTATCGTCAATGGACCTGTTGTTTGAAGAAATGAACTCTTTGCAAATTTGTTCATGAACTTGCTTCATCTCGATAAGAATGTAGCGGCTGCACAATCTTATCATGTGATGATGAGCAATATCCTCAAAGCAATCTTGCAGTGTGAAGTTTTGAAAGTGTCGGAGACTTTTGTGAAGGTATGTTTTCATATTTTATCATAATTGAATTATAAAGTCATTAAAAGTGTTGTTTTGTTATAATATGAAGTGTAATTCTAAGTAGTGATGTCTGATTCTGATAATTTTGTTTGTAATTATAATGATACTTGCATTTTGGTTTTTCTCTTTGTACTACTTTTAGTATCTCAAACTGGCAGTTGATAGCTCAGTGTTCTTCTCCGCTTCATTCGATAATTTGAAGTCTTTGACATTGATCCTCGACTTTGATGACTTTTATGGGCAACCGATGATCAACTTGCTCAACTGGTCCCCAAATCTAGAAGCACTTACAATTACTTTGAAAAAGTCAATATGGAAATCCGTAAGTTTATTGCTCTTGTTAGACATCATGTATCATGTGCATGGTTAATTGAGGTTGTCATCATTATGCAATTTTTTTCAATGAAGTAGGCAGGGTTTGATGGTGATTTCAGTCTATCATGCCTTTACTAAAACATATTGTATAACAACTAATAATCGTTGTGTCATTGCCCATCATTCTGGAATTTTGAAGTTAGAGATACTTGAAAATAGAACTTTGAATGTAATATTGAGCACGTTACACTTGCAGCATCCAACTTACCATTATATAAAATGATCAAAGGTACATAAGTTGAGTGCCTTTAAATTGTACCTGAGTAGTAATATTAATAGTGAAGGGTTTTATGGGAAGAATGTATTAACTTAAAAAGAGAATTAATGGCTTACGAAATCCATTGCTGTCAGTAGATGGTCATTTTAGGGTATAAGCGTACAATTTGTTGTGGTTTATGGATAAATGAGTTCGTTTTGTTGTGACACATTGGTAGTCCCATTTGACATACGGAGCAAATCTAATCATTATTTTGCTTAAAGATCATAGGTCATGTCTTTAGTAATGACCTATTATCTTTTATTGTTGATTAATCATTTTCTTCAATATTTAATTCTTTTCTTTTTGATAGCTGAATATTTAATTCTTTGATTCTATTGCCTACTGTATTAATAGTTTTATTGGTTTTCACTTGATAGAACGAAGATTGTGATGATCATTTTTTTTTTTTTTTTAATGGCTAATACTAGGCTGGGATCCTCGGACCAGAAGAGATTAACATTGTGACGCAATCTGAAGATGGACTCTCAGGAATGGAAGGAAATAACCCACACTATGCCACTGCCCCATTGACAGATTTTGATGGTCATTGGAATGTGCTCAGTAAGACTATTTCATGTTTGGAATCTCGTCTCAAGATAGTTGAACTAATTGGTGTTGGAGATGATAAGCATGAACTTGACTTGATAAGATTTTTCCTAAAGAATGGACATGTCTTGGAGAAAATGAGAATTTCTTGGTGGTCATATTTTTGGCGTGCAGATCGAAATGTGGACAAAATTATCTCGAAGTTGATGAAATTTCCTAGGTCGTCTTCAAATGTTACATTGACATTTGTCAAGCCTGAGGAGGCTGAATTTCCTTTTCATAAAAAATTCTACTAGATTGTCCCCAAAGTGGCTGATGTACTAAGCTTTACAGTTCCTTCGTAATCTGCGTTGGCTGTGATTGCTTGTTCTGTAAATGAACAAATATTCTCATCCTGTCTTGGGATGCAATTAGTATGGCCACTTGGTGAAAGAATTTCATGACTTGTTTTTAATTGATTGATTAAATTCTCAAAAATGATTATATTAATGAATTTCGAATACACAAGATTTGAAGTTGTTAGTTTAACATGACCTTCATTTCAAATTCTAAAAAGATGACTTGCTTTTATGGATTGAAAATAATTGATAATATATATATTGATGATATGATTAAAGGTTTACCTTGGACCTCATTATAATATATTATCGATCATGGACATATGATTAAAGGTTCACCTTGGGCTTTATTATATATTATCTAGAGTGATGATATTGGCACCCCTAAAATATATACACCCTTTTTTCCTTGTTCACCCCATTTATCTTTTTTAAAATATTAAAAGTTGTAATCACACCCCACGAATTACTAATATATCATTTTCTTCTACCTAGTCTCCACTACCATCATCATCATCATGCTCTCTATTAAAATTCTCATTTTGATCTTGCATTTAACCCCCCCTAAAGCTTGTTTGTAGTGGGTCCTTGGCCTTGAATTTGGGTAAAAAAGCCGAGAGAGAGCTCACAAGTTCTCCTGCACTTTATTCTCTCCAAATTGGATACTTTGAGCTGTACCCAGAACGAGGTTTTTAATTTTATTTTGTAATAGACTATAGTATAGTCTATATACATAACACACCACATCTCACACTCTATGTCTCCTTTCTTTCTTTATGTGTATCAGTGTGTCCTACATTGTCATGTTCTACTTTCAAAATCTCAGTCTTACCATCTAAAATTATTGAACAGATTAAAAGTAATTACAAATACACCTCATATTATTTATTATATAATATTTGTTATTTTTAAACATGTAGTATATCTTTTGATCAAACTATTAACTTGTTTAAAATAAAATATTAATATATTAATAAAAACTAATTATTTATGATTTGGATTAAAAATGTTAAGAAACTAATTTAACTTTTTAGTAAAAAAGAAATCATTAAATTTAGTTAAAATAAATTACATCAAAAAATAAATTAAATTTAAAAGTAAGGAGGTGCATTAGGCGGAGGTGCACTTCCCACGCTTTTCATTTTATTTTTATACTTTATTTTAATTAATTTATTATTTAATAGTTTATAATATTCAGTGAAAAACTAAAAGAAATCAATATTTTTGGTAATATAATAGGGGAAAAGATTTCAGAACTACCCAAAAAACAAAGAGAAAAAAAAAAAAAAAAAAACCATTTTTTAGCCAACTCACAAGAAAAGTTTGTTTTTAGTCCCTTAAACAAACTATTTTCATCTCATACCCAAGTTTATCAAAATACCCTTAAATAAAAATGACCTTGAAGAGGCCCTATTGCCCTTAGTCCAAAATTACTAAAATAACCTTTTTCTTTCTACCTTTCTTCTTCTCCATTCAAGCTTTGCTTCAAACTTCTTCAACCATTCTAGCAAGAGAGTCTTAATTCAAGTTTCTTCATCCATTCAAGTTTCTTTGTCTCCAACAAACACACATTTTCTTTAATCAAAATCTTCAAGGGTTTTAACTTTGAGTTTTGAAGATATGTTTATATTGTTAGTTGTTTTTCAATTTTTTATTCACATTACTTGTTAAAGTTCTAAAAATTGATTATAGTTGTAGTTTGAATTATATTAAGATAGATATCACATTGCATAAGCTAGATCTATGATTTCTTCAGTTTTTGCGTATGCAGTTAGGTTTAATGGTCTCATTAAACTGGTTACTTCACCGAATTAGGTTTAATGAGGGCAATTAAACTCAATTTCTGTGGCAAAACCGATTTCTGTGGCAACCGATTTCTGTGGCAAAAGAAACTACCACAGAAATCAAGTTTAATGACCTTATTAAACTTAGTTGCTTCATCGAACCGAGGACTAATGAGGCCATTAATCTCGGTTCCTTCAAGCAACTGAGTTTAATTGGGCTATTAACCAATTGTTTTGGTACTTTTTTGTTTACATTGAATATTTATGCTAGAGCAAGTTACAGTACACCTATTACTCTCTTAATCCTACCTTGCAAACTTTGAACCAGTTATAGAAGAAACCAACCATTCCCATTAATCTCAAGCCCAATTTTAGACCAATTTAGAAGTAACCAACCACTCCCACTATCATTACAAGATGTTGTACAATTGGCAACTCATATTGAGTCGTAGCTTAATAGGCAAAGCAATAGAACTGCATTAATAACTCAATCCTCCAACCAGTTGAGTGATGATAGTGGAATGACTTCTTTAAGACAATCTCCAATTAGAACCAACCAAGGACAATCAACTCCTCCCATTCGAACTCTACCGAATGCACGACAGGCTAGAAATTAGAACAAGCGAGAGAACTACCGCTAACAATCTTTATGTTGCTTATTCTCCATGTTCGTTCATGCATTCAAAAGCATATATAGATCATTCTTTCAGATCTTTAAGTTCTTATTTTCCAGAGGGGATCAGAGAAAACAATTTGAAGGTTGTTGATTTGCATGAAGGCGATAAGACGATCTAGGATAGTTGAGGATCACCAATAAAAGAGTTGCGGATAAGTAGAGTAGGTTATAGGGCAAGAGAAGTGTGATAGGACGATCAACTTGAGGTTGTAATTATTCTGTCAACTAGTAGATTTTTTTGACGGAGTGATCGAAAAGATTTGGCATGGTATTACTTATTTGAGTTTTCCACATAAAATCTTGTGTTGTTTCAAATCTCTTCCCTGCTTTTATTTTTATTCTCTTCCCTACTTATTTTTATGATTTCAAGATTTTGACATTGTTGCTTGTAGATTGAAGAATTTTAACCATAATGTTCTGGTATCTGATGGTGATGGGTTATACTCTGTGCGGTTATTGTTGCTTGACCGAGTCATTTGTCCTTTCAATCTTTAGGCTCGCCATTCAACTTATCTTTTCATATACGAAGTCCTTACAAAATGTGTTCATTTACTTTGATTCTAGACGTGAGTATAGAACAACTGAAGAATATCATCATCTTATGAACAAGATTCTTAAAGTAATTTGCAATATTAAAGTTCTGAAAGTATTTGCAGCGTTTCTGCATGTATGTCTTTCGCATTTCTCATTGCAATAAGAATTAAAACCCTGAAGTCGTGTAATATGAAATGTCACAAAAGCTTTTACAGTAGAAGAATCTATCATGTGTAAGTAGAAGGTAAGTTTATTTGGCTAGCTTTAATGTCCAATTTATAATTTATTAATTCATTTTTGCTTGTTTTCGTAGTTTGATTAATTGGCGTTGAGATGAAATATTATCTAGAAAATTGTAATCAAAATGCCAGACTTGATGTAATTATAATTTGAAATCAGACATATCAAAAAGCATACAGTAATATTATTTCTTTATTTAAAACTTCAGACTTGCCATTGTCACATGGAAATGAGATCCGAAGCATACAGGAACTAAGATTTAATATGCTATGGCATATGATCCCTAGCGCAATTTTCAGGATAGAATTGCAGTGCTTTGAGGTTGCCGTCATAAATGATGCGCATATTTTGCTGATGATATCCTCCTAGTAGTGACACTTTTTCCCCTGGAAGTATTGTTACACAGAAATAATTTTTTCTCTGTGAAATTAACAGTCACTATTTGGAGTCTACTACATAGTCAGCTCCTTGAAAATGGTAGGTCATTGTTGGATGCATATCAAAGTCTGGTTTATTAATATAACAGAACTCATAATCTAGATAACCTGGAGTGAATCGAGTCCCGCGTCTGTCTCTTTAGTCCAAAAGACGTGTAGTGTTCATGAAATGCCTTCATCACCGCTTCATAAGCTTTCACTCCATTGGCGTGTTTATCAATCAAGGTGGCTGGAGCTCCTGAATCAATAAAGAAACCATTGGTGCCACCAGGCCTTCTTCGAAAGGGTACCTGCAGGCAAATTCAGGCGCTTCGATCCAACACTTACATCTCTCAGGTTCAAAAAATATAAATTGAGATCAGGCACAATTACAAAGGGTGTTGTTCTGACGCCTGCACGGGGTCGGGGAACATCTTCACCAAACCTGAGGTAAAGATTATTCTGTATTCCTCGTGCAAAAGGAGCCATACAATATGAAGAAACGATTTTGGATTCGTCTGGACAATTGGCTCACCAGTGAGAGTGGATGTAAGTTTAATCCCATGATTCCTGAAATCACACCCCTGTCGGCAAATATTTGGAAATCTTTGTTATTATTAGAGCAGCCAAATATTATTTTAGGTATGGTAACGGCAGGCCTAACACTAAAATCTTTGAACACAACACGATTCCCAGGATGCAACCCCTCTTGTAACATCGCCAGAGCCATAGGAGACACCATAGACGCATTTTCCATTGACACATTTGAAACGTTTATAACCACCACTACAAATGGGATGGAGCAAGGAAGTTCCTTATATGTAGTGGAAGCTCTTGAATTATACAAGGGATAGTTTTGTGGAAACAAGTTTTGCATGGATCACACTGTGTCCAAATCAGGTAACTACCGGTGTCTATCAATAACCACTGCGACTTTGGGGGGGTTCCAATCCCTACCTGCCCAACATAGTACAGAATATCATCACGACTCAGAGGAACAAAAAATGTCAGGGTCTAATGTTCCATTTGGAGTAGTACTAGTAGAAAGGAAATTGGCTTTAGCCTGGCTGAATTTAACCAGTCTATGAAGTTTTTCAGTGTGCGTCAGGTTTCCAGGATATAAAGGGGACTCTGGAGAGTCCCTAGGGATGAGCTTAAACTGAAAACCTGAAGGTTTTTGAATCTGACAAATGGAGATTGGAAATGGTAAGGACGAAAAGAAAAAGAGCTGTTGCAGGAAAGTTTTCATTGGGTTCATTTTGTAAGTGAGGTGTGAACCTCTCCCTCAAGCACTGCCTATACTTATAGTGTCCTTCAGTCCGGAGTCATTTACAAATTTTTCCGCTAAATAATAAATACAGCAGGAAATTAGAAGAATTTTTCTTTTTATGATAAGTTGCTTAATGGAAAATCAGTGTGCCATTCTGATTTACAAATTTTTCTGCTAAATTAATAAATGAAGCAGCAAAATTAGAAAAATTTTTCATTTTATGATAAGTTGTTTAATGAAAAATCTGTGTGTCATCTTGGTTTACAATTTTTTTCTGCTAAATTAATAATGAAGTAGTAAAATTAGAAGAATTTTTCTTTTATGATAAGCTGTTTAATGAGAAATCCGTGTGCCATCCTATGAATTTAATTTATTGTGAGCAAGTTTTTATTTTTCTTTCTTTATTGAATGCTGAGCTTAAATTTTGAATGTCAATCCAAACAGAGAAGTTTCTACAAGCATTGGGACTGGTCACAATTAATCTCAACAGTACTTTTTGAGTTATGGCTATTTTTTCCAATACTATTTATTTTCAGAAAGTAAAAATAATTTAAATCATAATATTTGTTTTATTTTATTTATAATTGTAATTTCTTTTTTTAAATTTGTATTAAATTTAATAACTAATTTAATCAAATTTAATTAAATTTATTTTTAATCCAATATGATGATGCACAAACACATGACAATACTATTTAATTTAATTCATTCAATCTAATCCAATCCGATATGATCGCCATTTATTTCTTTTCATTTATTTGCATTTCATGTGTAATGGAATCTCATAATTTAAATTAAAACTTCGTATTGATAAATTCAAGAATTCAAGATAGACAACACAATAAAACTACTAAATTAGAAAATTGTGAAGTTGAAATGACCATTTATTTGAAAAGAATTAGTGGTAGACCCAGAATAACAAAGCTCATACTAGGATATCAATTTCAAATTTCTCATGAACTCGATGGATTGTGCTTTCCATCTAGAGGTTACACATTTTACTAGCCAAAAATAATTACAACAAAGTAAACATAGAATATTTATGCTCATTAATTTGTGAAGACTATAGGGACATTGTGTTAATCATGAGTCAAGATATCAAGAATTCTGAGGGTAAAGGTAAACCACTATAGAATAACTTAACCATTTAACTTTGACTTTAGCACTTGATTTCGTACTGAAATTTCCAAATTCGTTAACTATCAAAATCGAATTTTGTCACAATTAGAATGTTTGAAAATATGCAAATGCTTTATTGTAGATGTTTGCATTGAAGATATAATGCTTAATGTAACAATTCATGAAATGGATAATAAATATTAAAGATAGCATTTGAGTTTTCTATAACGTCACATCTAGAGGATACACATATTTTTTCTGCTTTAACTATAATTAGCTTATGCTGATGTTAGAAATTTTTTCAAAAATTAAAGCATTGTTGAGATAGATTTATCGATTATATCAATATTCTATTTGAATTGTTTTTATTTGAGATTATTACAAATTACTTTAGTACTTACCAAATATAATATATATATATATATATACACTTGAGGGGAGACCATAAGGTAGTGTGTTTTGCAAGGCTGAAATTATGTTTTTTCTTGGTTTTATATTGCTTATTTTTTACAATCTTGTCCGCTACTCTGACAAGACAAGCTGACTTTATTAACGTAATCTATTACTTGAATTACAAGAAATGTATACAGAAGAAAAGAAAAAATGAAATCTGATTGATAATTAGAGCATCAGAGGGTTTCACCTGGAGGAAAACAATGTGTGCTATAGGGTTTGATTACCTTCTTGAAAAACTTAAGTACGTGAAATATGTGAAAAACTTAAGTTCATGGCTTACTCACTACTTGATCAAATTCAAGTTGATATCGTAATATATGTTCTTAAAATATGTAAAAGGTAATAATTTTGTGAGGTTACAAATTCTATCATTTTCCAAATATTTAGTGTTCTGAGATAATGGAGGATAGTTAAAGAGAGGGGAAGCAACAAGGTCTCATTTCCATTTGAGTGCACATAAAAGGTTAAGGATATTAGTGTTTAAAAAGATTAATGTTTAAATTAAGTTTATCATCTAAGATGAGATATTGGATTACGAGGTTAATTCCCAAGTTGGAGAGATCATTATCCTCTTACATAACACTCGATTTGGATTGGTGATGAAGGAGTTGATGTGAAAAGGCAATGGTAGTGGTAATGTTGAAAGGGCATTTAATAATTTAACCATAAATTTGTTTTTATTATCCTTTATGTAATTCCATTACATAATGAAAACTTTTGGCTACTTATTTTCTAAAAACCTATGTAATTTATACTTATACCAACCTAACTCTAATATTATTTTTTTTTCAATTCTGATATTTTTCAATTAACTATCATTTTAATTAAATATTATCATTTCAATTTAATAAAATATAAAGATATTAATGCCACAAGCAACAATTTCTTTCTTTCTTTTCTTTTAAACAAAATGTTTTTTTTTTCTCTAATATTGAAAGATTAACATAAAAATGTCACACACTAAATTTTTATTAAAATGTTTTATACCCTAAATGTGAAGTTTATGTCCTCTTTATCACTATATATATGACAATGAGATGATGCCCTCTACGTTTTTTTTTTTTTTTTCCAAAAAAAAAAAGATTACCAATTATAAATTTATCTTTTTATATAATTGTGTGTTAGGTAGATATTCTCATGAATAAAAAAAAAATACCAATCACTGAATTTATCTTTCTATACAATTGTCCTTTATAAATGTGTTAGGTAGACATTCTCCTTAAAGGTGAAAATGAAAACTAAACAGTATGAATGTAATATGATAGATATCCCGTGCGCGAAAGCAAATGGCAAAATTTGATTTGAAGTATCACAAATTTAATGCAAAAGGGTAACATAAATTCAAAACAGAAACATATAATTATCTATTAATAAGTACATACAAGTTGGGTCCAAAAGTTGTATTCCACACAAAGCAAACTAAATAGAGTTAAAAGGCATTTTTCAAAAAAAAAAATGGAGTTAAAGGGCAAGAATACTTGTAAAATTTTATGGATTATAGGCATTCTATACATAATTCAAGCATCTACTAAACTTTTAATCAGTAAATAAACAAGCTTAATTAGTAATGAAACTTTGCGTAACAACAATTACGTTGTATAAAGAACATAGAATTCATTTAAGTAAAGGATATGATCTTGTGGTCCATATTACAATATAAGAGTCTGTGTCATTACCTTTAAAGCTTAGAAAGTCAACAATATTAATGAGATAATTAAGGCGAAGAATTGAAGATCTGTGTCTTTCCTTTTTGGTGAGGAAATCTATAATCAATCACAGAATATTTTCTCTCTACTTTCAGAATGAAGTAGAGGAGTACCACTGTGCATGACTTTTTTAGTAATGACGCTGTTGTAAACACGTTAAACAAACAGTACAGACATAATGTTATTGGACCACGTTACCAGTTGTCATTGATATGCATTGACTCATGCGTACATAAATTGCCACATCAAATTGTAGCAACCCATCTCAGTTCACGTTTTTCTTCAAAAGTCTGGTACTTGTACAATTTTTTGGACCTGTTTGGGTGATATGGCCTCCTGTGTTCACATGCAATAGTTGACTTAAGTGGTTCGGGTTTGAAATATTTCAACAATTTGCAAACTACTCGGCCTGTACATTTTTGTTTTGTTTTGACATCCAATGTAAAATCACATTTGAGTACATTACAAGTAAAACATCTCTTCCAATTAAGTGCCCATGGCTTATGTCCACCACTAGTTTATTTTACTAAAAACAGAACATATATTTTGTTTCGATATCCTCACCATGAGTGGATTGATCTCATATACATGAACCACTACCAAGTACCAACTATTATATGTTCTTATACTTTTCAACCAAAATCCAAATATATCAATTCATTTAAAAAACTTCAAATTATGTCTTCAGAAAGGAAAAATAATGCAGCAAAAGATAGAAAGTTAGAAACAACTTGTGTTTAATTATTAAAATACATACATACATTTTTGATCAAATAGTGTTTTTTTAGCATTTTAAATGTTAATTAGAAGTTTAGATGAAAAATTATCAAGTAAGTTTTAATCAGAACGTGAGAATTACCGTGACACCTATGCTGAAGCAGACAAGAATCAAGAAAGCATAACAGAGAAATTAAAAATTCTAAATGGGAGAAATGGAGATATATAATTACGGATAGTAATTGTGTGCTTGGAGGTTGCCATCATAAATGATGCACATATTTTACTGATGATATGCTTCTACCAGATTCATTGCTACACATAAATAATCTGTGTGAATTAACAGTCAAATATTTCAATCTATACATAGTGAAAAAGTGAAGGAAATCTTGAAGAAAACAAAAGCAAGAAACACAAAGAAAACAAGAAACTGAAACTTCTATTATTTTCCCAGAATACATTGCATATCAGTACTGCTCTGTTATATACAATTAGGATGAGTCACGCATAAAGTGTGCTCACACCCCTATTGGTTTGTTGAGATGATGATGTGGCAAGTTTGTTAGGAGAGACTAGGAGAGACACTCTTATCTAACATCCCCCCTCAAACGAAACACGGATGATACAGTGATGAGTTTGTCTTTGAGATGCTGAAATCGAGCAATGCCTAGAGCTTTAGTAAGAACATCTGCAACCTGCTCATCAGTAGGTACATATCTCACTTCAAACTCATGCGCTGCGACCTTATCTCGTAAAAAATGAAGATCAATTTCTAGTGTTTCATTCTATAGGTGAAACACAGGATTGCGAGCCAAGGAACCAGCTCCTGTATTATCACACCACAGAATAGGAACCTGAGAAACCTTAACTCCTAATTCACCCAACAAAGCTTGTATCCAAATCAACCTCTGTAGCAGCTTGAGCAAGGGACCTATACTCAGCCTCACAACTAGATCTTGCCACAACTTTCTGTTTTCGTGAACTCCAAGAAATCAAACTGTTACCCAAAAAGAAACACCATCCACTGGTAGATTTTCTGTCATCTAAGTTAGCTGGCCCAGTCAGCATCAGAAAAACCACCAATTCACATTAGATGCAGAGCTAAAATGACAGACCATGATTCAAGGTTCCTTTAACATACCTCAAGATCTTTTGCAAGCTTGCCAGAACTTTGTAGGAGCTGACAGGTATTGACTCAATCGATTGACAGCAAAGCAATATCTGGTCTTGTAAAAGTCAGATATTGCAATGCAACCTATAGTACTACGATAAAAGCGTAGGTGTAGGAAAGGGTTTCACCATCTGTTTTGAGAAGTTTTGTGCCAGTACTCATAGGTGTGGGGCAGGCTGAAACAATTCAACATGTTTGTTTTACGCAAAAGGTCTGTTAGCATATTTCTTTGTGTGAGATAGATTACCAGTAGCATCTCCTATCCAGCTTCAAAACCCAGGAACTAATGCAATGAATACCAAGCACTTTTAATGAGAAATTTTGATTCAAATCAACTATCACTTGATCAACTAAGCTGCTGATCACGTACTGTGACTAAAATATCATCTACATAAACCAGCAGAATGATAAGAACACCTTGTGCTTTATACACGAAAAGAGAGCTGTCAGCCTTAGAATTCTGAAACCCCCACTGAATAAGAGCCCCTTTCAATTTTTCAAACCAAGCTCGTGGAGCTTGTTTCAATCCATACAAGGACTTATTCAATCTACACACAAAATCAGGATGTTCTGGTGACACATATCCCTCAGGTTGTTCCATATACACCACTTCACTCAATTGTCCATTCAAAAAAGCATTGTTGACATCAAGTTGTTTGATGTCCCAATTGTTTGCAGCTGCTAGTGCAAGTATGATCCTTATGGTGGATGACTTTACAACTGGACTGTATGTTTCTACAAAATCCACTCCTGCTGTTTGGTGGAAACCCTTTGCTACCAAACGAGCTTTGTGCCTAGAGACTGATCCATCAGGGTTAAATTTAACTCTAAAAACCCACTTGTTGCCCACTACATTCATATCTTTGGTTCTAGGAACTAGACTCCAAGTTTGGTTTTTCATCAGGGCTCCATACTCCTCATTCATTGCAGCTTGCCAGCTTGATGAACTTAAAGCTTGACTAACAGTTTCAGGTTCAACAGTTGAGAGACTAGAAACATCACCTTGAAAAGCTTTAGGCTTGAAAATACCATGCTTAGCTCTAGTCATCATAGGATGACAATTTGTAACATCTGGTTTCTTATAGATTGTAGGCAGAAGACTTGAATCTGAGTTACTAGGCACTAACTGAGGCATGTCACTCATTGAGATAGTATGATTTTCAGACATAACATGTGAAGAGAAGGAAAACAAAGTAGGATAGGGAAACTCTTTTTCATTAAAGACACATGTCTTGAAATGTATAACTTTCCACTAGGATGGAGGCATTTATAACCTTTGTGAAAATCAATAACCAACAAAGATACATTTAGAGGAATGGAAACTAAACTTAGACTTGTTATAAGATCTTAAGAATGGAAAGCAAGCACAACCAAAAGGTTTTAGATACAAGTAATCTGGTTTAGTGTGAAATAGCTTTTCATAGGGTGAAACATGATTCAAAACTGGTGTAGGAAGCCTGTTTATGATGTAAGTTGCGGTGTGAAAAGCTTCCCACCAAAAAGATAAAGGAAGTTGGGCTTGAGCAAGAAGAGTAAGACCAACTTCAGTTATGTGTCTATGTTTCCTTTCAGCTGATCCATTCTGTTGATGCACATAAGGACAAAGATGCCTAAAATGCACACCTAGCTTCTCTAGATACTTCGCTAAGGGTCTGAACTCACCACCCCAGTCACTTTGCACACACTTTATTTTCTTTTCAAAAGCTGTTTCTACAGATTTTTGGAAAGTAATGAAGACTTGGGTAGTTTGATCTTTTGTAACTAAAGGGTATATCCATGTGTATTTGGTATAGGCATCCAAGAAATGTATGTAGTATCTATACCCTTGATTGGAAGCTACTGGTGAAGGTCCCCAAAGATCAGTGTATATCAGTTCAAGAGGAGCAGAAAAAGAAGTTTGAGAAGGAAAGGAAGTTGATGCAGCTTGCCATACTGGCATGCATCACAGAAGTCTAATGATGCAGGAGCAGTACAAGGTTTATTAAGCTGCCTAAGAATTTGTTTTAGAATAGCAAACGAAGGGTGTCCTAATTTCGTATGCCACACCAACATCTCAGGCATCGTAAAAACAGAAAAAGAAGCTGGATTTATTGCATGACAATTATAGACAGTATCAACAACATTTCTATCATTATTTTTGAACAAAGTAGCCTCAATAGTTTGTGCATCAACATCATGATCAACAAAAGAATTATTACACACTTTATTAGAGTCATGAAAACCAGAATTAAAATGAACATTGTTCTGACCAGAAGACATCAAGAAAAGAGCTGAAAAATCTGACGAAGAAAGACTGTGAAGAGCTTTTGCATCAGCTGTTGAAAGGTCCAGCTGATACAGACCATTTACCAAGGTACCCTGCAGCAGAACTCTCATTGTTCTCTTGTCCTTTACAAGACAAAAATTTGAGTTAAATTCTACCACAACATCATTATCCTTAGTAAATTGCGAAATACTCAAGAGATTTTTAGTAATGGAAGGCACATGAAGTATATTCTTAAGAAACAAAGGTTTTTGTGAACTTGTGTGTGAAGCTAGAATAGAACTACCAACATGTGAGATGGGAAGTTGAGCTCCATTACCTACAGTTAGCCTTTCTTGCCCTTTGAAATCTAATTTAAGTGATAAATTGTTCAAGTCTGAGGTAATGTGATTGGTGGCACCGCTATCGAAGTACCATGAAGAATCTGCCACAGTTCCAGGTGATGCAATGTAAGCACTAGTATTGTTTCCAGAAGTGATCTGAAAAGAATTTCCAAGAGGGTAGTCAACTGCTGTTGAATTTGTTATTGCTGGCATGTAGGTTGTTGGAAGATTTGGTGGAAACTGACTTGGATAGAATTGATTATAGTGAGCTTGAAAGTTTGCATTCTGATTTGGATGTTGTTGCTGAACAATATGTTGTTGAATTCTTGAAAGCTTTGATCAAAACGCTTATAGCATGAAGAAACGAGATGACCCCCTTTGCCACATAGTTGACAAATAATCTTGTTGTTAGATCTGCCTCCATACCTTCCTCTGCCTCTACTTCTACCTCTACCTCTAAAACCTCCTCTTATTACATTGAAACCTGAGTTGTTGCTTGCATAATTAGCAGAGGCGTTAATCATATCAAATGAGGCAACCACATTATGTTGTGCAAGTCTGCTCTCATAACTCATTAACTGAAATTGGACATCCTGTAATGATACCATTCCTTGTCTTGCAGTGATATTGACAATCACAGGATCATACTCAGGTCCAAGACCGCCTAAGATTAGTGAAATAAGATCATCTTCTGTTTGAGGTTGTCCAGCCATCATCAAACTCTCACTCAATTTCTTCATCTTCAAAACATAATCACTAATCGTAAGAGCCCCTTTTCTAGTCATTTGCAATTCAGCCTTGATCTGAAGAACTTTGGCTCTTGATTGTTGAGCATAGAGTGATGCCAATGTATGCTAGACCTCATACATGTGGTGCAATGCGTCACTTGGCCAAACACAGCTTCACTAATAGTTGAAAACAGCCAAGATACCAAAAGCTGATCGGTTTTCTTCCAATTTAAGAATTCTTCATTAACAACTTGCTCTCCTAACTCAGACTCACTAGTACTTGACTGAACAAACTTTGGTGGACATGGTTTTGGTGTTAAAACAAAATCTTCCAGATCATAAGCACGAATAACAGGCAAAACTTGATGTTTCCAATAGTTATAATTGTTGTGATCAAGCTTAAATGGAATCTTAACACTCAGATTAGTAGAGAGTAAAGAAACCTGATTCTTGCGTAATTGAGTCTCGGTTTGTGAGGGAGCCTCTATTGAACTATTGAATCTTGTTTGATGTGAATCACGAGCTGCCATGACTGCTAGTCTTGTGCTCTGATACCATGAAAAAGTGAAGGAAATCTTGAGGAAAACAAAAGCAAGAAACACAAAGAAAACAAGAAACTGAAACTTCTATTATCTTTCCCAGAATACATTGATATCAGTACTGCTCTGTTTATATACATATTAGGATGAGTCACGCATAAAGTGTGCTCACACCCTATTGGTTGTTGAGATGATGATGTGGCAAGTTTGTTAGGACAGACTAGGAGAGACACTCTTATCTAACACATAGATGTCACTATAGAATGGTGGATATGCCTGGCCTTGGAATTATTATTACACAGAAAATAATCTAACTCTGAAATAAACAATCAAGCATCTCTAGTCTACCATATTGTTGTCACCATGAAAATGGTAGGACATCGTTGGATGTTTATCAAATTTTCGTTTATTAATATAACAAAGCTCATAATCAGTGGCAGACCCAATGTAACCCAGTATAACAATGCTCATACTGAGATATCGATTTCAAATTTCTCATGAACTCGATCACACTTAATGGATCGTGTTTTCCATCTAGAGGTTACACATTTTACTATCCAAAATAATTACAACAAAGTCAACATAGAAGATTTATGCTCATTAATTTGTGAAGACTGTAGAGACATTGTTGATGTTTGCATTGAAGATAAAATGGTTAGATGGTAACAATTCATGATAATGGATAATAAATATAAAGATAGCATTGACGTTTCCATTAACCTCACATCTAGAGGATACACATTATTTTTCTGCTTTAATTATAATTAGCTTATACTGATGTTAGAAATATTTTCAAATAATTAAAAGCATTGTTGTCTGTTGTGATAGATTTATCCATTATGTCAATATTCTATCAGAATTGCCTTTATTGGAGCGTACGGTTATTACAAAATTACTTGAGGAAGACCATAACATAGGTGACTAGCTGTTGTGTATTTATAAAAATAAATTTACCATTCTTGTGATTTATACCATAAGGTTATGTTAATCATTATGTACATATGTTTTGATATTCAAATACTCGAGAATCTTATATAGCTATTGTTTCTCTTGCATTAAAAACTATAAAATCGTTGTGGTAGCAAGTATACCCTAGTTAGTAAATCACACATCTTAGTGAAATTGAGGTCCTAAATTTGGAATCCTTTCTCCTCCAAAGCCGTGAAATTGTTTTGTAGGTTTATATGCTGTCAATTTTTTTTCTTATCTAATTGAAATTTTTGAGATTAGTTTTATGAGTTTTCTTGTTTAATTTTTTTGTTATTTATAATTTTTTTAATTGTTTGGTCAGAGAGAGACTAATTCGCTTTTGTAAATACTATTATAAATTAAAATAAAAAATAAATGTGAGACACAAAAGTATAAGAGAGGAGAGCAAAACAAAAAGTAAAAGGGAAGATATGTTAATTTTGGAAAGAGAATATAGGAAAAAGGAGAGAGGAGAATATATAATCAAGAAAATATAGGATAAAGGAGTGGAAAAGGAAAAAGAAAAAAATATATAATTCACCAAATCCTAAGCATCCACATACTGAACCCATCAAGAAGTACAAGGGTTAAGGTCAACCATAATAGAATGACCTAAATAATTAAATTTTGTCAATCTCCACTACCCTCACATATCATTTTATGGATTAATCGTGACAAATGACCAAAAAAATTTCATATGTGAAACACACCACCCTTTAATAGGAGTGATTGAGTATCCATCTTAACCTTAAGAGGTCAAGAATTCAAGTCCTGTCTTTATCCTTTAAAACACATGATATGGATTGTGAGTCTTATCTTGATAGGAGTTGCCTCTTTCTGATTGTGAGAGTGATCATCTTGCCCGCGTTATCAGTGATCTATGTCGGTAGATTCCAACAATCATATGACTCATAAGGTATTGACGTTTAAAAAACAAAAAATAAATAAATAAGTAAATTATATGTGAAATGGAGGCAGCTATTGTTGTGAGAGTGATCATTGCCCGCCTTCAGTGCCTCCAGTCCCACCTAGTGGTGTCGGTAGATTCCGACAATCATAGTATACTCATAAGATATTGACGTTTAAAAAACAAAAAATAAATAAATAAGTAAATTATATGTGAAATGGAGGCAGCTATTGTAGTTATATTGAGATTTTGAAATTTGTAATTATCAAAGTTGAATTTTCGTCCCAATGGCCTAGGAAGGTTCGAAATTGATAAGATAAGAGTAAATTCATATATAATTTTATGTATTAAATTTTACATTTTTTTGTGACCCCGCCTCAACTTTCCCATAGATAAGACTATAGCAAAATGTCTTTATTTTAAAGACTAATAATAGATATGCATTAGTGCTTATGTACTTGGACCATTAACATGTATTAATGTAAGGATAAATATAATTCTTTAATTAATGATTCAAATCTTATCTAAGACCCTACCAATCACCAATTAAGTTCTGCTTTCATTTTTATTTATTATATTTTTTTTTAAGAAAAAATTCAATAAACAAAAGAACAATATTAAACTGGTAGGTCAGCCAGAAAAACAGTCTCCATTAAAGGAGAAACTTCATTAACCCAAATAAATCAGACTCGAGACTTCGACACTTAAAAGCCAACTTAGCAATACAATTAACAACTTGGTTAGCAAGCCTGGGCACAAAACCAAACTTACTAATCACCATTTTATCAAGACGCTAAAAAATGTCTCCCATAACCAATTGAATTCTATTTTCAGAAGCAATTTGGTAGTCATGGTATTTTATTATTATTTAAAGTTGCACCACCCATAAATTAATAATTTCATAATACATAAGCATTAGTGCTTATGTACTTGGACCATTAACATGTATTAATGTAAGGATAAATATAATTCTTTAATTAATGATTCAAATCTTATCTAAGACCCTACCAATCACCAATTAAGTTCTGCTTTCATTTTTATTTATTATATTTTTTTTTAAGAAAAAATTTCAATAAACAAAAGAACAATATTAAACTGGTAGGTCAGCCAAAAAAACAGTCTCCATTAAAGGAGAAACTTCATTAACCCAAAATAAATCAGACTCGAGACTTCGACACTTAAAAGCCAACTTAGCAATACAATTAACAACTTGGTTAGCAAGCCTGGGCACAAAACCAAACTTACTAATCACCATTTTATCAAGACGCTAAAAAATGTCTCCCATAACCAATTGAATTCTATTTTCAGAAGCAATTTGGTAGTCATGGTACTTTATTATTATTTAAAGTTGCACCACCCATAAATTAATAATTTCATAATACAATAATAAAATTATCGTAAATTTTCAAACTAGCATCAAATCATCAAAACGAGTTTTTTTTTAACACTACCAATGTTCATGAATTATAGTTCACAAACAAAAGTATATTTTTTGTGACTTTTATTCATAAACCAATGCTTTTATTCACTAACACTAATGATATTGAAGGGAAAAAAAAAGAAGGAAAACCATCTTGATAATCCATTGTTAGTTCAAATCGTGCTAATTTTAGTATTAGTGTAAAAAGAAAACCCTATAAACTCCAAAATACCCCAATTTTTATTAACGTTTTCCGCATCACGAATCCTAACACCAAAAATGGTCATTTTTTCAAATTTCTCAATAGGGCAAAAAACTTTAAACATTGATGGAAACACTCAAATTATGATAATTACAGTAAAAATTGGTTAATATTTCGTTTTAAAACTCATTTTCTATTATTATTTTTGCAACCACCAATCCTCAAAGGTTAAGTATACTGAAAATGTTCATTTTTCAAATTGCTCAATCAAACCTAAAACTTTAAAGTTGATTAAAACACCCAATTAAGATGATTGTCGAAAAATCGATTTATGATTTTGTCTTAAAATGTATTTTTTATTGATGTTTTCGCTGTTTCAAATCCCTTAGGGATTAGTATACCGAAAATTGTCATTTTTTCAAATTACTCAATCAAGCCAAAAACTTTAAACATAGATAGAAACACTCAAATTATGATGATTGTTATAGAAATCAATTCAAAATTTTGCTAATGCATTGACATTTTCATCAACACGAATCCTCTAGAGGGTTAGTACACCGAAAATTGTTATTTTTTCAAAATTTTCAATTAGACCTTAAACTTTAAACATTGACAAAAATGCTCAAATTACGAGGATTGTTGTAAAAATTGATTCAAAATTTCATTTTAAAACGCATTTTTTGTTAGTGTTTTCTCCATCACCAATCTCTTAGAGTTAAATACACTAAGAATGATCATTTTTTCAAATTCATCAATAAGGCCTAAAATTTTAAACATGGATAAAAACACTCAAATTGTGATTATTAGGGTACAAAACGGTTCAAGATTTTATTTTAAAACACATTTTTCGTTGACATTTTAGTTATCACGAATCCCCTAAGGTAGTGTATATCGAAAATGATCATTTTATCAAATTCCTTAATCTGGCCTAAAACTTTAAACATTAATATAAACACTCAAATTAGGATGGCTAGTGCAAAAATCGATTAAAGATTTCACCTTAAAACGCATTTTTGTTGATATTTTTGCTATCACAAATCTTCTAAACATTAGTACACTGAAAATAGTCAAGTTTTCAAATTTCTTAATAAAGCTTAAAACTTTGAACGTAGATAAAAATACCTAAATTATGATTATTGCCACAAAAATCGGTGTAAATTTTGTTTTAAAACACGTTTTTTGTTAACATTTTCTATTATGAATTCCCTTAAGATTAGCAAACGAAAATGATTATTTTTTCAAGTTCTTCAGTCAGACCTAAAACGTTAAACTCCGATAGAAAAGCTCAAATTATGATTATTGCTGCAAAAACTAGTTCAAGATATCGCTTTAAACCACTTTTTTTTTTTTTTTTCGTTTTCGTCGTCATGAATCCCTAGGTGTTTGTACACAAAAAATGATCATTTTTTCAAATTTTTCAACCAGACTTTAAACTTTAAATGTTGATAAAAACGCTCAAATTATAATGTGATCATAATATACATACATATATATATATATATATGCACAGAAGTTGAGGCAAGAATTTTAAGTGGCAGATCTATCATGCTTAAATGACATTATTTAAATTAAACAAAATTATAAAATTGGTTAAATTTTAAATGGGTTTGTCCTCATTTGCAATTTCTGTATACAATATATTACATTAAATAAAATATTATTATGAACCGCCCTATACTAAAATAACCATTCGAATATACAATCAGACTATCAGAGAGCTATTAATTCAGCTCTAGCAATGAAAGTAAAACTAAAATAAAAGTGTCAAAATATTTAACATATTGAAAACAACGATGAATCTAACAATTTAAATTATAAGTATGTGCAACAGTCTAACATTCAACCACTCCAAATGCACACCACACCTACTCTGTTTTAAGTTAATTTGTTTGTAGAACGTGTATTCATCTAGTTGCTGCTTTGCTGCATCAATAGCCATCTTCAGTCTCAATTTCCTGCATTCAAATAATTTTGCGGATGGCGTCTGCATATTCTTCTGCATTTTGAGTTGACTAGAGAACCTGTACGAAGAACAACAATGAATACCGAAGCATTATATAACAGTCTCCATCTAACTCTGGAAAAAATGTATATACTTTCACTGATTGTGCTTTTTGTTTTCACATAGTCCATCTTCTTCTTGAATGATTTGTAGACTGTTGTTAATCGTTTACCAAGGTTCCCTAGCATCATTTGCAGTCCAAAATTCTCCATTTCGCCAGTGACCACCTAGCTGGAGATTTCATCATCATCATCATCAAAATGATAATCAAGATCTAGATCATCTGACTCAAACAAATTCTCAAAACCATCATCATCATCATTACTGTCATCTTCGTCTTCATTGTAACCATCATCATATTCGCCAAGATTATTTCCGTAAATTCTTTGCTTTTTCTTCTCTCGCCTAATCTTTTTCCCTTCCCCAATCAACTTAATCAACTTTTCTTTAATCACCAAGTTTCATCCTTCTCTAAAAGTTTTCCCTTGTCATTAACGCTTCCACTAACATCACAGAGTTCCGTACGCCTTTCAAACTCACATAGAATAGTTCCGGGTGCCTCAAAATCATCGCTCTCAACTTGTTTGGCAGCCCGAAATCCTTCCTAAAATGAGTCAAATGGTCTACTAAAGTCCTCTTTTCAACCATCATCCCTAGCACTTCTCTCACCACTGCACAAGCTCTCTTCTCCGCTTCAAGAGACTCTTTAGCTAATTCTTCTATAGAAGTGGTATATGGGCACAAAATCGGCATTTCATTAAACTTTATCAAGAAGTCCTTGAGATGCCTCTTCAAATTCAATCCTTTTCGAAGCCTCAAGTGCTTGAATTTTAGAGGCCTTTCTACTATCAATTCAGGTGTGTTCAGTTTAGGATCAGGCAGAGGACTCGCCAGTTGTGGGTCCCATGATACAAGCTCAAGAGCTCGACCATATGAGGTGTCCACAATCTTGAACTTCTCTTGGTAGTCATTGCAAAGTCGAGACCTGAAATTAGGAGGCAGGCCAAGATCCGGAGCAAGGTGAACCAGCTTTGAGAGCAGAAGCCGGCGATGAGAAGAGAGCGTAAGAAGCTTCTGGAGTTTGTTGGCCAAAGTGACGGACATAGCTGACTTGAGATCCATTTCTTCCCTAGCAAGGGCTGCTGCAGTTGGAGTTAAACGAACACACAGGTGATAGCCTGATTTCGTTGCATTCAATGGTGTTGGTGGCATTGGAATGTTGAAGAGCTCAAATATCGTCGGGTAACGATAGATCATTGAGCGGATGGAGCGATGCTCCGGGAGGGCAAGATAGGACCGGCATTTGGACAGAATGTGGATGGGAATATAGTGTTTTGGCTTGGAAAGTAGTAGAGTTTTCAGCTTCTGAACAAAACGGATTCTGTAATTCTTTTCAACATGCTTGTCTAACGAACGACTACGAACAATCTTCGGAGTTGAACACCAAACCAAAAAGGACTTACTTCTAGGCTTCTTCCATGAAGTAGAAGACGGGAAGAAACCAGAATCAAACAAAATATTATTTGCAAAGAAACACTTAGGCACAACGCCATTCGATATCAAAACGAACCTAACAGCATAACAATGTATTCTCCTCTGCAATGATATCAAAACGAACCTAACAGCATAACAATGTATCCTCTCCACCTAAAGACAAAAGTCATATAGATTGTTTTGTTAGTAACAGATGCTTCTTGTTCTCACCAGGTTGATGCAAATTCTATGACACTAGAGCACAATACAAAAACGTTTTACATCAAAATTCAACACAACCCATTTACGTTCTTACTAAAACAGTCACATAGAGAGTATAAATTAAGGCTTAAACCACATAGTTAACAAATTCAGCTAGACATTAACACAAACAAATGGTGGGCAACTTAGAATAGCAGTTGAAGTATCAGAAATGCAAAATCAAGTTGGTGGGGTGTGTGATTTCTAGCTTTTTATTAAAATAAAAGGACCAAATCGGAGAAAGAGAAGTGGAATTTACCTAGGACAGCTGAGGTCAACATGCAAAACAAAGGTGGTATTTTTTTTTTTTTTTCCTCTTTTTTTTGGGTTTCTGGGCTGGTTTTGTAGCAGCTTACCAAGCTAAAACACTGACAACATTAACGCGAGAGTTGACGGGGATGAGATTTTGTTCGGCTGTTTTTAGTTTGCGTTTGCTGATTTTTTTTTTTAATAAATAACTACTAGATAATATAAATTTTTAACATCGAACGAGCCAAATTACCTCTTCGAATACATTCTTTTAAAACATTTTTTTATTAAATATAATATACATCCATAAATTATGATATAAATTTTATACCCAAAAATAAAAATATGATATTTTACATTAAAAAAATATAATTTATATTCTTATTCTACATTTAATAGAAATTATCTTAAAAGATAGTGTATTTAATACTGCTCTAATCTCAATTTGAAAATTTTACTATTACGACAGCATGTAAAGATGAAAAATTCTTTACATGTGTTAATAAATATTTCCAAACAAATGAGTGAAGCAAAGTGTAGTATCAAAATCAAAATCAAAATCAAGAGACACACCTGTCACAATTCTCATTTGCTTGATTTCCCATTACTACCTCCTCCACAACAGAAGAAGAATAAATGAATTGTGTAAACCACACTCAAATTGTTAGAAGAATTTGGATTTCTTTTATTTCCAAAATTTTTAGTTCAACCTATGCCAATGGCAATGCTTCATCTTGACTAGGGGTGGCAATATGGGTCACAACACGACGGGTCGACACGAATTCGTGAAAAATAAATGGGTATGGGTTGGAGTTAAACGAATTCGTGTCGTAATCGTGTTGACCCGCTTAACCCGTTTATTAAACGAATCGAATTGGGTCTGATTAAACGAATCGCGGGTTGACACGATTAAATTAGAGGTAAAATTGTAATATTAAAAACTATTAGGGATTAATATGTAATTATACAATATATATAAACACTAACCAAAACTAAACCTAATCCATTCTATCATTTCTATTTCTATCTCAGATTTTCAGATTTTCAGCACCCGCCGCTCCTCCACACCCGCAGCTCCTCGCCGGCCCGCCACTCTTCACTCACTCATTTTGTGACCACACCCGCAGCTCCTCCCCACCTCCCACCACACCCTACGGCAGCGGCAGCTGTCGACAGCCGCAGACCCGCAGCTCATCCACAGCCGCAGACCCGCAGCTCCTCCACAGCGTACCGCACCGCAGCTCCACGCACCTCCACAGCGCATGGGCCATGGCGGTACGACCATACCTCACGGAATCACGGTCCTCACCTTGGCAGATCAGATCTAATGTTGTGTGATTTTTGTGGAGTTTGGATAATATTGTTTTTTTTGTGATTTTTGTAGTTGGTTGGATTCCCCTTGGAATCAAAGAGCAAAAATTTTAAGTTTTTATTTTGGAAAAATGATAATGTTATGTAATTTTAATTTTTGTGGATTTGCATTGTCTTTGAATATGATTTTATTTTGTTGTGTTTTTTAAACGTGGATGATATGAAATTTTATGTAGATGATTTAATGGATTGGTTTTTATGTGTTGAATAAGGTATTAAGTTGTGAAATGTAGATTAGGGATATATTTAAAAATAAATAAGGGATATATTTAAAATATTATTTAAGTTATAAATGAATTAAATGGGTTAAACGAATTGAACGAATTAACGGGTTGACGGGTTAATGGGTTTGGATTTTTTAGGATTTAAGTAAATAAACGAATTAATCGTGTCGTGTGTGTCATTCGTTTATAAACGAATTCGTGTCGAATCCAAAAATGTCGACCCGTTTCTTAAACGAATTCGTGTCGAATTGGTCGAATTTATAAACGAATCGAATCGAATCCATACGAATCGAATCGAATCCATAAACGAATCGAATCGAATCCGAGTCAACCCGACACGCCAACCCGTTTTGCCACCCCTAATCTTGACTATATTTAAGTTACAAGTATGTTGTATATGTGTAGCAGCCATTCATTTGGTAGCATGCTTCAAAACTGGCCGTATTGCAACTTTGAAATCTTCCGAAGAATCTTTGCTCCGAAAATCTGCACATTCTTCCGCATTTTGGGCCAGCAGAATTATGAGCTAGAGATGGAAGATCAGTTTATGAGGAAAGACAATGCATCTATACAATAGCATATTAAGTATGCAACTTGAATTAACTAAGAGACCTATTAAATCCTCACCAATGGGGATGGCACCAGCAGCCATGTATTCTACCACGCTTATGCCAAAATGCTCGTCTATCATAGAATGGATTCCCGCAACAGCACCTCCCAGAAGTTTCACCAAGTCTCTGCATTTTTGGCTCTCTATAAAAAGAAAATAATAAGAAAATAATAAGATGTTTTTATGAGGTAAATTAATTTATCGAGACTTGGTGAATAGAGAAGAAGACTGTCTTCGTCTGGGTTAGACGAACCCAGACAAAGTTCCTCATCTGGGTTCGATCGAACCCAGATGAGGAGCTTCATCTGGGTTAGACGAACCCAGCTTGTTCATTTGGGTTCGACGAACCCAGATGAACTCGAAATCAACCCCCTGTTTCCATTTTTTTTTTTTTTTTTATAAACAGTTTTGATTTTTTTTTCTTAATATTATTGTTGATGTTGTTGTTGTGGGAGATGTTCTTGATGATGTTGTGATGTTGTTGATGATGTTATAGTCTGTGGAGTTGTTGATGAAGTTGTTGATGATGTTGGTAGGTGTTGATGATCTTTGTTTGTTGAAGATGGATGGATGGACGGTGGAGATCCAATCTGGTGGATCTCCACTTTTTATTTATTTATTTTTTCATTTATTTTATAAAATTAATTTTATATATATAATAAATTATTTAAATTAATTTACCTCTCTATAAAAAGACCATTTTGCCCTTCCCATCCAAACAGTCTGTCATTGTTGACCGTTAATTGACCGACGGTTTGGATTTTGAAGAGTTTTGGAAAAATTAGGGATTAAAAGAGCTGTTTCCAATAGATGTTTAAAATTTTGATATTTCGCGAAACCTTAGGG
>CM037999.1:25992951-26240222 GCA_021234005.1 Nephelium lappaceum
GGTCGGGTTTGAAATATTTCAACAATTTGCAAACTACTCGGCCTGTACATTTTGTTTTGTTTTGACTTCCAATGTAAAATCACATTTGAGTACATTATACAAGTAAAACATCTCTTCCATTAAGTGCCCATGGCTTATGTCCACCACTAGTTTATTTTACTAAAAACAGAACATATATTTTGTTTCGATATCCTCACCATGAGTGGATTGATCTCATATACATGAACCACTACCAAGTACCAACTATTATATGTTCTTATACTTTTCAACCAAAATCCAAATATCAATTCATTTAAAAACTTCAAATAATGTCTTCAGAAAGGAAAAATAATGCAGCAAAAGATAGAAAGTTAGAAACAACTTGTGTTTAATTATTAAAATACATACTTACATTTTTGATCAAATATGTTTTTTTTATGCATTTTAAATGTTAATTAGAAGTTTAGATGAAAAATTATCAAGAAAGTTTTAATCAGAACGTGAGAATTACCATGACACCTATATGCTGAAGCAGACAAGAATCAAGAAAGCATGACAGAGAAGTTAAAAATTCTTAAATGGGAGAAATGGAGATATATTAATTATGGGATAGTAATTGTGTGCTTGGAGGTTGCCATCATAAATGATGCACATATTTTACTGATGATATGCTTCTACCAGATTATTGCTACACAGAAATAATCTGTGTGAAATTAACAGTCAAATATTTCAAATCTATTACATAGATGTCACTATGAGAATGGTGGATACCCCTGGCCTTGGAATTATTATTACACAGAAAATAATCTAACTGTGAAATAAGCAATCAAGTATCTCTAGTCTACCATATTGTTGTCACCATGAAAATGGTAGGACATTGTTGGATGTTTATCAAATTTTCGTTTATTAATATAACAAAGCTCATAATCAGTGGCAGACCCAATGTAACCCAGTACAACAATGCTCATACTGAGATATCAATTTCAAATTTCTCATGAACTCGATCACACTTAATGGATCGTGTTTTCCATCTAGAGGTTACACATTTTACTATCCAAAATAATTACAACAAAGTCAACATAGAAGATTTATGCTCATTAATTTGTGAAGACTATAGAGACATTGTGTTGATCATGAGTCATGACATTGTGTAAACCACTATAGAATAACTAAATGATTTCCAAATTTCTAAATTATCATAGTCGAACTTTTGTTACAATTGGAATGTTTGAAATTATGCAAATGCTTTATGTAGATGTTTGCATTGAAGATAAAATGGTTAGATGGTAACACTTCATGATAATGGATAATCAATATAAAGATAGCATTGACGTTTCCATTAACCTCACATCTAGAGGATACACATTATTTTTCTGCTTTAATTATAATTAGCTTCTACTGATGTTAGAAATATTTTCAAATAATTAAAAGCATTGTTGTCTGTTGTGATAGATTTATCCATTATGTCAATATTCTATCAGAATTGCCTTTATTGGAGCGTACGGTTATTACAAAATTACTTGAGGAAGACCATAACATAGGTGACTAGCTGTTGTATTTATAAAAATAAATTTACCATTCTTGTGATTTATACCATAAGGTTATGTTAGTCATTATGTACATATGTTTTGATATTCAAATGCTCGAGAATCTTATATAGCTATTGTTTTTATTGCATTAAAAACTATAAAATTGTTGTAGTAGCAAGTATACCCCAGTTAGTAAATCACACATCTTAGTGAAATTGAGGTCCGAAATTCGGAATCCTTTCTCCTCCAAAGCTGTGAAATTGTTTTGTAGGTTTATATACTGTCAATTTTTTTCTTATCTAATTGAAATTTTTGAGATTAGTTTTATTAGTTTTCTTGTTTAATTTTTTTCGTTATTTATAATTTTTTTTATTGTTTGGTCAAAGAGAGACTAATTCGCTTTTGTAAATATTATAAATTAAAATAAAAAATAAATGTGAGACACAAAAGTATAAGAGAGGAGAGCAAAACAAAAAGTAAAAGGGAGGATATATTAATTTTGGAAAGAGAGTATAGGAAAAAGGAGAGAGGAGATTATAATCAAGAAAATATAGGATAAAGGAGTGGAAAAGGAAAAAGAAAAAAATATATAATTCACCAAATCCTAAGCATCCACATATCGAACCCATCAAGAAGTACAAGTATTAAGGTCAACCATAATAGAATGACCTAAATAATTAAATTTTGTCAATCTCCACTACCCTCACATACCATGTTATGGATTAGCCGTAACAAATGATCAAAATAATTTTATGTGAAACACACCACCCTTTAGTAGGAGTGATTGAATATCTATCTTAACCTTAAAAGGTCAGGGATTCAAGTCTCGTCTTTATCCTTTAAAACATACGGTGTGGGTTATGAGTCTTATTTTGATAGGAGTTGCCCTCTTCTTGGTTGTGAGAGTGATCATCTCGCCCGCATTATCAATGATCTATGTCGGTACATTCCAACAATCATACAACTTATAAGGTATTGACGTTTAAAAAACAAAAAATAAATAAATAGTAAATTATATGTGAAATGGAGGCAGCTGTTGTAGTTATATTGAGATTTTAAATTTTGTAATTATCTAAGTTGAATTTTCGTCCCAATGGCCTAGGAAGGTTCGAAATTGATAAGATAAGAGTAAATTCATATATAATTTTATGTATTAAATTTTACATTTTTTTGTGACCCCGCCTCAACTTTCCCGTAGATAAGACTATAGCAAAATGTCTTTATTTTAAAGACTAATAATAGATATGCATTAGTTCTTATGTACTTGAACCATTAACATGTATTAATGTAAGGATAAATATAATTCTTTAATTAATGATTCAAATCTTATCTAAGACCCTACCAATCACCAATTAAGTTCCGCGTTCATTTTTATTTTTTTTTTATTTTTTTTTTAAGAAAATTTCAATAAACAAAAGAACAATATTAAACCGGTAGGTCAACCAGAAAAATAGACTCCATTAAAGGAGAAACTTCATTAACCCAAAATAAATCAGACTCGAGACTTCGAGACTTAAAAGCCAACTTAGCAATACAATTAACAACTTGGTTAGCAAGCCTAGGCACAAAACCAAACTTACTAATCACCATTTTATCAAGACGCTAAAAAGTCTCCCATAACCAATTGAGTTCTATTTTCAGAAGCAATTTGGTAGTCATGGTACTTTATTATTTAAAGTTGCACCACCCATAAATTAATAATTTTATAATACAATAATAAAATTATCGTAAATTTTCAAACTAGCATCAAATCATCAAAACAAGTGTTTTTTTAACACTACCAATATTCATGAATTATAGTTCACAAATAAAAGTATGTGATTTTTATTCATAGACCAATGCTTTTATTCACTAACACTAATGATATTGAAGGAAAAAAAAAAAAAGAAGGAAAACCATTTTGATAATCCATTGTTAGTTCAAATCGTGCTAATTTTAGTATTAGTGTAAAAAGAAAACCCTATAAACTCCAAAATACCTCAATTTTTATTAACGTTTTCCGCGTCACAATCCTAACATAAAAATGGTCATTTTTTCAAATTTCTCAATAGGATCAAAAACTTTAAACATTGGTAGAAACACTCAAATTATGATAATTGAAGTCAAAATTGGTTTAATATTTCGTTTTAAAACTCATTTTCTGTTAGTATTTTTGCAATCACAAATCCTCAAAGGTTAAGTATACTGAAAATGTTCATTTTTCAAATTGCTCAATCAAGCCTAAAACTTTAAAGTTGATTAAAACACCCAAATTAAGATGAGTCGCAAAAATCATTCATGATTTTGTCTTAAAACGTATTTTTTATTGATGTTTTCACTGTTTCAAATCCCTTAGGGATTAATATACCGAAAATTATCATTTTTTCAAATTACTCAATCAGCCATAAACTTTAAACATAGATAGAAACACTCAAATTATGATGATTGCTATAGAAATCAATTCAAAATTTTACTAATGCATTGACATTTTCATCAACACGAATCCTCTAGAGGGTTAGTATACCGAAAATGGTTATTTTTTCAAAATTTTCAATTAGACCTTAAACTTTAAACATTGACAAAATGCTCAAATTACGAGGATTGTTGTAAAAATTGATTCAAAATTTCATTTTAAAACGCATTTTTTGTTGTTTTCTCCATCACGAATCTCTTAGAGTTAAGTACACTAAAATGATCATTATTTCAAATTCATCAATAAGGCCTAAAATTTTAAACATGGATAAAAACACTCAAATTGTGATTATTAGGGTACAAAACGGTTCAAGATTTTATTTTAAAACACATTTTTTGTTGACGTTTTAGTTATCACGAATCCCTAAGGTAGTGTATATCGAAAATGATCATTTTTCAAATCCCTCAATCTGGCCTAAAACTTTAAACGTTAATATAACACTCAAATTAGGATGGTTAGTGCAAAAATCGATTAAAGATTTCACCTTAAAACGCATTTTTGTTGATATTTTCGCTATCACAAATCTTCTAAACATTAGGACACTGAAAATAGTCAATTTTTCAAATTTCTCAATGAGCTTAAAACTTTGAACTAGATAGAAAACCTAAATTATGATTATTGCCGCAAAAATTGGTTTGTAAATTTTGTTTTAAAACAGATTTTTTGTTAACAATTTTCTATTATGAATTCCCTTAAGATTAGTAAACGAAAATGGTTATTTTTTCAAGTTCTTCAATCAGACCTAAAACATTAAACTCCAATAGAAAAACTCAAAATTATGATGATTGCTACAAAAATTGGTTCAAATATCGCTTTAAACCACTTTTTTTTTTTTGTTGTTGTTTTCATTGTCATGATATCCCTAGGTGTTTGTACACAAAAAATGATCATTTTTTCAAATTTTTCAACCAAACTTTAAACTTTAAATGTTGATAGAACGCTCAAATTATAATGTGATCATACTATACATACATATATATATATATGCACAGAAGTTGAGGCAAGAATTTTAAGTGGCAGATCTATCATGCTTAAATGACATTATCTAAATTAAACAAAATTATAAAATTGGTTAAATTTTAAATGGGTTTTGTCCTCATTTGCAATTTCTGTATACAATATATTACATTAAATAAAATATTATTATGAACCGCCCTATACTAAAATAACCATTCGAATATACAATCAGACTATCAGAGAAGCTATTAATTCAGCTCTAGCAATGAAAATAAAACTAAATAAAAGTGTCAAAATATTTAACATATTGAAAACAACGATGAATCTAACAATTTACATTATAAGTATGTGCAACAGGCTAACATTCAACCACTCCAAATGCACACCACACCTACTCTGTTTTAACTTAATTTGTTTGTAGAACGTGTATTGATTAGTTGCTGCTTTGCTGCATCAATAGCCATCTTCAGTCTCAATTTCCTGCATTCAAATAATTTTGCGGATGGCGTCTGCATATTCTTCTGCATTTTGAGTTGACTAGAGAACCTGTACGAAGAACAACAATGAAAACCAAAGCATTATATAACAGTCTCCATCTAACCTCTGGAAAAAAATGTATATACTTTCACTGATTGTGCTTTTTGTTTTCACATAGTCCATCTTCTTCTTGAATGATTGTAGACTGTCGTAATCGTTTACCAAGGTTCCCTAGCATCATTTGCAGTCCAAATTCTCCATTTGGCCGGTGACCACCTAGCTGGAGATTCTCATCATCATCATCATCAAAATGATAATCAAGATCTAGATCATCTGACTCAAACAAATTCTCAAAACCATCATCATCATCATTACTGTCATCTTCGTCTTCATTGTAACCATCATCATATTCGCCAAGATTATTTCCGTAAATTCTTTGCTTTTTCTTCTCTCGCCTAATCTTTTTCCCTTCCCCAATCAACTTAATCAACTTTTCTTTAATCACCAAAGTTTCATCCTTCTCTAAAAGTTTTCCCTTGTCATTAAACGCTTCTACTAACATCACAGAGTTCCGTACGCCTTTCAAACTCACATAGAATAGTTCCGGGTGCCTCAAAATCATCGCTCTCAACTTGTTTGGCAGCCCGAAATCCTTCCTAAAATGAGTCAAATGGTCTACTAAAGTCCTCTTTTCAACCATCATCCCTAGCACTTCTCTCACCACTGCACAAGCTCTCTTCTCCGCTTCAAGAGACTCTTTAGCTAATTCTTCTATAGAAGTGGTATATGGGCACACAATCGGCATTTCATTAAACTTTATCAAGAAGTCCTTGACATGCCTCTTCAAATTCAATCCTTTTCGAAGCCTCAAGTGCTTGAATTTTAGAGGCCTTTCTACTATCAATTCAGGTGTGTTCAGTTTAGGATCAGGCAGAGGACTCGCCAGTTGTGGGTCCCATGATACAGCTCAAGAGCTCGACCATATGAGGTGTCCACAATCTTGAACTTTTCTTGGTAGTCATTGCAAAGTTGAGACCTGAAATTAGGAGGCAGGCCAAGATCCGGAGCAAGGTGAACCAGCTTTGAGAGCAGAAGCCGGCGATGAGAAGAGAGCATGAGAAGCTTCTGGAGTTGTTGGCCAAAGTGACGGACATAGCTGACTTGAGATCCATTTCTTCCCTAGCAAGGGCTGCTGCAGTTGGAGTTAAACGAACAGACAGGTGATAGCCTGATTTCGTTGCATTCAATGGTGTTGGTTGGCATTGGAATGTTGAAGAGCTCAAATATCGTCGGGTAACGATAGATCATTGAGCGGATGGAGCGATGCTCCGGGAGGGCAGGATAGGACCGGCATTGGACAGAATATGGATGGGAATATAGTGTTTTGGCTTGGAAAGTAGTAGAGTTTTCAGCTTCTGAACAAAACGGATTCTGTAATTCTTTTCAACATGTTTGTCTAACGAACGACTACGAACAATCTTCGGAGTTGAACACAAAACCGAAAAAGGCTTACTTCTAGGCTTCTTCCATGGAGTAGAAGACAGGAAGAAACCAGAATCGAACAAAATATTATTTTGCGAAGAAACACTCAGGCAAAACGCCATTCGATATCAAGACGAACCTAACAGCATAACAATGTATTCTCCTATGCAATGATATCAAAACGAACCCAACAGCATAACAATGTATCCTCTCCACCTAAAAACAAAAGTCATATAGATTGTTTTGTTAGTAACAGATGATTCTTGTTCTCATCAGGTTGATGCAAATTCTATGACACTAGAGCACAATACAAAAACGTTATACATCAAAACTCAACACAAACCATTTACGTTCTTACTAAAACAGTCACATAGAGAGCATAAATTAAGGCTTAAACCACATATTTAACAAATTCAGCTAGACATTAACACAAACAAATGATGGGCAACTTAGAATAGCAGTTGAAGTATCAGAAATGTAAAATCAAGTTGGTGGGGTGTATGATTTCTAGCTTTTGATTAAAATAAAAGGACCAAATCGGAGAAAGAGAAGTGGAATTTACCTGGGACAGCTAAGGTCAACATGCAAAATAAAGATGGTTTTTTTTTTTTTTTCTTTTGGCTTTGTAGCAGCTCGCCAAGCTAAAACACCGATAACATTAACGCGAGAGTTGACGGGGATGAGCTTTTTGTTCGGCTGTTTTTCGTTTGCGTTTGCTGATTTTTTTCTTTAATAAAGAATTACTGGATAATAAAAATTTGTGACATCGAACGAGTCAAATTACCTCTTTTAATACATTCTTTTAAAACATATTTTTTATTAAATATAACATATATGCATCAATTATGATATAAATTTTATTCCCAAAATAAAATATATCATACATTTTACATTAAAAAATATATAATTTATATTCAAGTCTACGTTTAATAGAAACTGTCTTAAAAGATAACGTATTTAATACTGCTCTAACACCAATTTGAAAATTTTACTATTATAACAGCAGTAAAGATGAAAACTCTATGTATGCTAATAAATATTACCAAACAAATGAGTGAAGCAAAGTGAAGAATCAAGGTCAAAATCAGGAGACACTTGTCACAATTCTCATTTGCTTGATTTCCCATTACTACCTCCTCCACAACAGAAGAAGAATAAAATGAAAGTGTCAACCAAACTCAAATTGTTAGAAGAATTTGGATTTCTTTTAGAACCAAAATTTTAGTTAAACCTATGTCAATGGCAATGCTTCATCTTGACTATATTTAAGTTACAAGTATGCTATATATGTGTAGCAGTCATTCATTTGGTAGCATGCTTCAAAACTGGCCGTATTGCAACTTTGAATCTTCGTTGAATCTTTGCTCCGAAAATCTGCCTGCACGTCGCCTTGCAGCTGCAGCCATATTTAGTCTCCCTGGTGCAGGCATCCTTATAATTTTCAGAATGGCATCTGCATATTCTTCTGCATTTTGGGCAAGAAATCCTGTTTGCTGGCCATCTTCTTCTAACACGATGTCCATTTTTGGGCCAGCAGAATTATGAGCTGGAGATGGAAGAGCAGTTTATGAGGAAAGACAATGCATCTATACATAGTATATTAAGTATGCAACTTGGATTAACGAAGAGACCTATTAAAATCCTCACCAATGGGGATGGCACCAGCAGCCATGTATTCTACGACGCTTATGCCAAAATGCTCGTCTATCATAGAATGGATTCCCGCAACAGCACCTCCCAGGAGTTTCACCAAGTCTCTGCATTTTTGTAATACCGAGTCAATGACTTAGAGGAAACTATATTTTGGATGTTGATATATACAATTTCATGTGTTTATCATAAGAAAAATTAGGATTTGGCAGTGAAAAACAACAAATTGTGAGGTTGAATAGCACATACCTGTACATGAGATTCTTATGAAATTTCACATCCCCATCTACCTTTAATTCAACTGCTTTTTCTTTTAAATTCTGCAAACGTTCATCGTCTGATTTATTCCGACAACTGCCCACAAACTGGAGTTTAGGCCTAGGAAGGTCGTCATCTAGGTTCTTCATGGTAATTGAAAAGGCCTCGAGTTGAAGAGGATGTGCCTGATCAACAAAAACTAAATTGTGAAGTTATATAATAAGTAACTGAGGCCCCAGATATGAGCTACTATAACTGCAGTACCTTCCATTAGTCAGTTTTATGTGATTATGCCCACCTTCTCTGGACGAAATTGAGCAACAGATATGATTGCTGGACGTTCCGTTGGTCCTTTCCAGGGGAAGTGCCTGTTCAGATATTAAAACTTTGTAAGTAATCATAGGCGTTTGCCATTAAATGTTTATTTAAACGGAAAAAAAAACCCACATATTGCAAATATACAAGTCAAGATGTGGAAAATAAGAAGTTTCCATAGACGATACACATAACACAACCGTCCACATATATACACATAAAGGCTAGGACAAAAGCCGTTTAATGCGATCCATAAACCAACCAGCCGAATCCAGTTTAAGACACTCTGTTGTTGCTTTGAAACTAATGAATTCTGGCTGATTTGGAGCATCAAACTTAATAAAATGGAACAGTTAAATAATAACAGAAATAAGATTATTTAAGATCACAATTGATTGATTCTTAAAATGAAGAAAGAGAAGGACACAAACCCGAAGTCCCGAAGTATCACAAGGAGGATAGACTCGCTTTATACGGTCTGGTATTCTCCATAACTTTTCAATATGAGACTGAGTCCATGATGAGTTGACCATTGCCAAGTGTGCGCAGGAGCCTACAAATCCATACATCCAGCTAAACAATGTGTAATAAATAATTTTGCTGCGGGAAAGCCAAATGCTGCCAGAAGAGACAACTTTGTCAGGTACCACAAGAGGGGAAAACAAGCCTAAAAAGTAGCCAAATTCTATAAAACAAGAAAACCAAAAGATCTCTTAAGCACTTTATGATAAACATGGAAAATAAACAAGACCTAAATGGATTATAAAGATGCACCAAAACTGATGTCCGAAAACCAACAATCTCAAATAGTCAGTCAACGGTGTGCTTGTGTGCATTCTGACATAATGCAATTCAGTGAACGCTTTAATTTAAAGTCGGTGTCCTATACAGATATCTAACATGAATAATTTATCCTCAAATCACAAAAATATCATCAAGTTCTAACTTTTACCAATCCCTTGCAATCATTAACACAAACTTACAAACATAAACAGATAAAAGCAAATCTAACCTCCGAGCAATTAAAGCATTATTATTCATCATCGAGCATCGTCCACGAACACGAGATATCATATCCAAACTTATAGTAGGGTAATGAGTATAGCAAACAACTATGCTGCCAAACAACCGCTAGTGGTTATGTAAATGCATATCCACTAGTATCAAAGTAATACAAAGGCGTAAACAGAAATCAGATGACAAAGCACAACAATGGAGAATTCATTGAATCTTGTAGAGCAAGAGATCTCTGTATATTTTGCTTTTCGAGAATGCGTTTCTACGACTAATACAAGAATGATTTACATAGCTATTTATATACAATGAACTAACTAAGTTCAAGATATCAGCCACTTGAAGGCTGCCACCTGGTCATCAGAAATCTCTAGAAATCAGCTGAGCAAATCCAGTTTGATAAGCTGGGTGCTCTGTAGTAACTGGAGCTGAATAAGCGGAGTGTTCAGGTTGTTGTACTTGCTTCCTTGAGCTGAAGGTATGTCTGATTGCTGGAAAGACTAGTTGTTTTCTGTCAGCTGAGAATGTAGGATACTTGACTTGCCTTGGAACTGAAGTTGTAGTTCCAGTTTCCACTTCATTCTTCACACTCCATTGGTGTGTTCATCAATCATGGTGGCTGGAGCTCCTGAATCAACAAAGAAACCATTGGTGCCACCAGGCCTTCTTTGAAAGGCATCTGTAGGCAAATTCAGTCTATTCAATCCAACACTTATACCTATCAGGCTCAACATACATGAATTGACACCACACAGAATTGCAAAGGGTGTTGTTCTGACGCCTGCGCTGTGTTGGGGAACTTCTTCTCCAAACCTGAGGTAAAGATTATTTGGTATTCCTTGTGCAAAAGGAGCCATACAATATGAGAAACAATTTTGGATTCGTCTGCACAATTGGCTCACCAGTGTGAGTGGACGTAAGTTTAATCCGATGATTCCTGAAGTCACACCCCTGTCTGCAAATATTTGGAAATCTGTGTTATTATTAGAGCAGCCAAATATTATTCTAGGTATGGTAACGGCAGGCCTAACATTAAAATCTTTGAACACAAACGATTCCCGGGATGCAACCCCTCTTGTAACATCTCCAGAGCCAAAGGAGACACCATAGACGCATTTTCCATTGACACATTTGAAACGTTTATCACCACCACTACAAATGGGGTGAGAGCAAGGAAGTTCCTTATATGTAGTGGAAGCTTCTGAATCATAAAAGGGATACTTTTGGTGGAAACAAGTATTGCATGGCTCACACTGTGTCCAAATCAGGTTACTACCGGTGTCTATTATTAACCACTGCGATTTTGGAGGGGTTCCAATCCCTACCTGCCCAACATAGTACAGAATATCATCATGAATCAGAGGAACAAAAAGTCAGGGTCTAATGTTGCATTTTGTGTAGTGCTAGTAGAAAGGAAATTGGCTTTAGCCTGGGTGAATTTAACCAATCTTTTGAAGTTTATCAGTGTGCGTCAGGTTTCCAGGATATAAAGGGGACTCTGGACAGTCCCTAGGGATGAGCTTAAACTGAAAACCTGAAAGTTTTGAATCTGAAAAATGGGAGATTGGAAATGGTGCGGACGAAAAGAAAGAGAGCTGTTGCAGGGAAAGTTTTTATTGGGTTCATTTTGTAAGTGAGGTGTGAGCCTTTCTCTCAAGCACTATCTATACTTATACGCTATTTTTGACATGCAGTATTGGAATGAATGGAATCGACTGAATTAGATTGCAAAATTAATCTATAAAATCTACATTGATTTTCTTAGAATTCTTTAAAAAATTCAATAAAAATTTGAGAAGAATGGTATGATTTATTATAAACTTTTTTATTTATAAAAACCACTTTAAAATCTATCCAAATCCATCACTTAATGAAATCTGTAAAGTTAATGACTTTTTTAATGTACCTAGATTTTATTAGATTTCATACAAATATGAATTGAATACACCTAGATTTTAATGCATTCTATACAAATCTCGATTGAATACATTTAGACTTTAATGAAATTCATTCAAATTTGAATTGAATACATCTAAACTTTTAAAATGTTTTAAATTCCAATGAATTCTAAATTATTACAACCCCCTTCGGTTTTGGATTTATTTCATTTTAGGTTTTTAGTTTCTTAAGTTATTTAATTTATTTTCTTCTAAGATACTATTTCCTAAGAAAGATTTTTTTTCCTTTATAGGTAACAACTAGGGTTTCATAAAATTAATTCAAAATTAATTTTGAAACCCTTATTTGTTAAAAATTAAACTCTTATCCTATATAACATAATTAATTCATGTTATCTTCAAATGTTACATTGACATTTGTCAAGCTTGCGAAGCCTGAATTTCCTTTTTATAAAAAATTCTACTAGATTGTTCCCAAAGTGGCTGATGTACTAAGTTTTACAGTTCCTTCTTATTTTATGTGTTCTGTAAATGAATAAATATTCTCATCCTGTATTGGGATGCAATTAGTATGGCAACTTGGTGAAAAGAGTTTCATGAATTGTTTTTAATTCATTGATTAAATTCTCAAAAATCATTATATTAATGAATTTCGAATACACAAGATTTGAAGTTGTTAGTTTACCATGCCCTTCATTTCAAATTCTAAAAAGATGACTTGCTTTTATGGTTACTCCATATATATATATATATACATATGTATATATATATATATATATATATATGGAGTAACCATAACAGCAAGTCATCTTTTTAGAATTTGAAATGAAGGGCATGGTAAACTAACAACTTCAAATCTTGTGTATTCAAAATTCATATTATATATATATATAGAGTAATTCTATCATCAATGTTTCCTAATTTTAAAAAATTAGGATGGACCAATTAAATTTATCCATTGCATTTAAATTAAATAGAAGAGAGAATTTTTTTATGAGAAATAATGTAATAGATGAATTTAATTGGTTCGTCCTAACTTTTAAAGTTTGGAGACTTGATGGTAGAATTATTATATATATGTATATATATATATATATAGAGAGAGAGGAGAGAGAGAGAGAGCGTGTTCTAAGGTGCACCCGATGTATTCATGCACTTTTAAAAATGTCTAATCTTGACTGTTCATCTTTTAAGAAATTAGATCCAAGGATTGAAACTTATTTACGACTACTGACCATTAATTTATGAACAGACAATATATCGCGGGCATCATGGAACACACCTTAACTTAACAGAACACACAATACCTTCACAAAGCGTATAATTAGTTCGCAGAAGAGAGAAATACCTTCACACTCTAATTGTCAACCAATGATGCATTTTTCATCACCCTGTTCTTCTTACCTATGCTAGCTCCAAACCCAAATCAAAATACAAGTAGAAACTCTCAACCATTATATGCATACGAATGTGCAAACCTTTATCAAATTGAAACTACTATTGAACATATATTCGCGAATTGACTCTGAACCATCAAATAACTACTGCTTTCTCAAACCCTTGTTTCTGAGCAAATCCCAACCCCAAACCCAGACCACAATACAAGAAGTAACCCCTCCTTAACCATTAAATGCATATGAATGTGTAAACCTTATCAAACTTGAACTAAATATAGCATGTAAAAGGGGTTTTTAACCCAAACTCGTGATTAATTAACCACTTCCACAACTTTGACAGATAAACGAAATCACTTTAAAGATGAACAAAATAGCTTTAGATGTCTGACTAGGGTGTTAGTAATGTAAGAACCAGTTCTTTGGTGCTATTTCGCTGGTTGTACCTTTTTTTTTTTTTTTTTTTTAAGATGCATAACAAGTTATGCAGTGCTTGTAACTTTTTTATTTTGAAGGCATACGGTTGTACTTGTGAGTAAAGGATTTTGAAATTTCTAAAGGTAATCGATTCATCAAGTTAGCAGGTGACCATCAGGTAAAAATGTGACTGGTTCAACATGTTAGTTGGTTGCTAGCCGATCACATTTTTTAAAGTGTATGTATGCACCCGGTGCATACAACACGAATATATATATATATATTAAATTTGTTAATATTACCTTATTAAAAAGATTAAAACTAATTAAAGATACACCTCAAATTATTAATTATATCATATTTGATATTTTTAAACATGTATTATATCTTTGATCAAAATATTAACTTCTTTAAGATAAACTATGAATATATTAATAAAAATTTAATTATTTATGATTTGGATTAAAAACGTAAGAAATTGATTTAACTTTTTAGTAAAAGAAACCATTAAATTTAGTTAAAATAAATTACAACAAAAAATAAATTAAATTAAAAAAGTAAGGAGGTGCATTAGGTGGAGGTGCACTTCTCACAATTTTCATTTTATTTTAATTAATTTATTATTAATAGTTTATAATATTCAGTAAAAAACTAAAAGAAATCACATTTTGGTAATATAATAGGGGAAAATATTTTAAAACTATCCAAAAACAATCAAACAGAAAAAAAAAAAAAAAATCATTTTTAGCCAACTCACATGGAAAATTTGTTTCTAGTCCTTTTAAAAAAACTATTTTCATCTCCTACCTAAGATTACCAAAATACCCTTACGTAAAAATAACCTTAAAAAGACCCTCTTGCCCTTAGTTAAAATTACCAAAATAACCTTCTTCTTCCTTCTTCCTTTTGTCGTCTTATTCAAACTTCTTCAACCATTCTAGTAAAAGAGTATTCATTCAAGCTTTTTCAGTCGTTCAAGTTTCTCTATCTGTAGCAAACACATAGTTTTCAAAATCTTCAAGGGTTTTAACTTTGAGATTTGAAAGTATGTATGCGCTGTTGGTTGTTTTTCAATTTTTTATTCACATTGCTTAGTTAAAGTTCTATAGAGTAATTGTAATTGTAGTTCAAATTATATTAAAATGGATATTACATTGCATAAGTTAGGTTTATGATTTCTACAATTTCTACGTATGCAGCTAGGCTTAATGGTCTCATTAAGCTCAGTTGCTTCACCGAATTGGGTTTAATAAGGTAATTAAACTCGATTTTTGTAGAGAAAAATTCTCCACCTTCGGACAAATATGCCCTTCATAGTTTCCTTTTATTTCAAAATAACCAATGGCTTTCTACAATTTAATCCTAAAAGAAATGAAATTATGATTTAGTTCATTCAAATTTCTTTTGCACCCTAGTATGTAGCTCTTTACAATTTAGTCTGAAAACAATTATGATTTAGTTCAATCAAATTTCAATTTCTCCCTTGCATGTGTAAAATATCAATTTAGTCCTTTTATTATTTTGATCTAGTTCTTTGTTATGATAATTATAGTTTTACCCCGAATTAAAAAAAAAAAGGAAATAATAACAAAAAAGACAAAGGAAAAAAAGAAGAAAAATAACTTCTAATTCAAATATTATGGAGCAAACAGACGCTAGATTTGCCACCAAAGATGATTTGATCCAATTGGCCCAAGAAGCCATAGAGCTACAACTTTTGATTGAGGATATATGGCGCAACCAAAGCTCTCCACAACGTGTAACCTTAAAGATGTTAGATTGAGGTCTATTCCCCAAAATGCTACTCCAAACAATGATTCAATTGATAAAGAGATAGAAGATGTAATCATACGAAATCAGCAACAAGAACCCTAACATAAGAAAAAGAATGGTGTTGGCCCAGTTTGAACCTCGATTGTAGAGATTCTAAGATAATGTTTTGGTTGCTAGGTCACTAATGGTAATACTTAGTTTTGTCTTTCTAAAAAGAGTCTCTTTTTACTTCTTCAATACAATTGTTGGATATAAGTTATATAAATAAAGGGACTTATATTAGTTTTTCTCATCGAACCTCTAAAATGGCAGGATCAACCTTGAATATAGTATTTGTCCATTACTATACAAATGACGATTTTTGGTCTTAATACCATAAGTTTCTTGACATTAATTGTTTGGTCTTTTATAAGAAAGTCAATATATTAAAACCGTAAATGATTTTGTCAAATGGATATTGATATCTCAAATTTTTTATCTTTTTCATTTCAATTTTAAGGGCAATTACACACTTTATAGATGGATGAACATTGTTGAAAGAAGGAGCATGCACAAATATGATTTAAGAATTTATTGGATCCATTTACTAATTAGAAATGAAAATCAAAAGGAATAAGCTCCCTTATCAAAGAAGAGATAAGCCTCCCCTAAGAGGTTGTCAATGATATCCTTCATTAAGGTAGCCACAAGAGATCCATGACACAGAAGGCCACAATTCCTTGACCATTAAGGAGATATAGCTTTCTTTATGTCATGATTTTCACATACCTTCAATATTTTCCTTCCAAACCAAATTTTCCATAGAGATAGCATTTAGGACATCCTCTAGACTTGTAGAACATACAAGAGACAAAAATTAATTATGTGTTGACAACCTAACTATGGATCCAACAATAAACCCTAATTGCCTAGACTTAGGCCACAATATAGGATAGATAACGAACCAATCAAGCCCACAGAATTGGTAGCTTGATCCTCAAGGATCAAAATACAAAATTGACTTAATCCTAGCCAAAGCAATCTCAAGCAAGAATACCCAATAAAACCGAAAGAAAATACAAGATATTTGTCTCACAAATTGTAAAATTTTATTAATATTACAAAAGTCAAGACATACATACATAACCACAACGTTAAGTCGATCTCATATTTATAACTATATAGTTCTAACTTTCCTATAAAACATGACGTTTCTTGGAAAATAAAATCCTAAAAAGAAATAAATTAATAACTTAAGAAAATAAAAACATGAAACAATTTTAACTTTCCTAGGAAACAAGTTTTCCTTAGGAAATAAAAACTTAAAAAAAAATTAATCAAATAACTTAAGGAAATAAAAAGGGATAATCCCAATTTCCCCCCTATAGTTTGATGAAATAGCCAAAATCCCCCTTGCTTTAAAAAATCACTAATATCCTCCTCTTGATTTATAAAATGGAAAAAAAAAAAACCCTTTGTAGTTTATTAAAATATATAAAAAACCCCCTTCCCATCAATTTGGATATTAAAATTTAACAGTTGACCGTCAATGTGGAATGACAAAACTGTCCAAGTAAAATAAAATATAAAAGATATAAATATTTAATAAAATAATAATTTAATATTTAAAAAAATTGAAAAAACAGATCTCCACCGTCCACCTTTAAAATGGATTATAGTGATCAAAACTGTTAAAAAAAGTTTAAAATTTAAAAGTATTAATAATTTTTTTCATAATTCAAAAAAAATTAAAAATTAAAACTTAAAACTACAACACACTCTCTCTCTTCCTCTCTTTTTTCTTTTTCTTCTTCTTCCTCTCTCTCTCTCTTCTTCTTCTTCTTCTTTTTCTTCTTCTTCATCTTCTTCTCTCTCTCTCAACGAAAACCCAGCTCTCTCTACTTCTCACTCTCTCTCTTCCTCTCTTTCTTCTTTTTCTTCTTCTTCCTCTCTCTTTCTTCTTCTTCTTCTTCTCCTTTTCTTCTTCTTCTCTCTCTCTCGGCGGTACCCAAACTAGGTTTCCGTTGGAAACCTAGCTCCGATCTACGGGTTTTCGGCGTAGAAAACCCAGAGATTTCAGGGTTTTCGGGCTGGAAACCCATATCTCTAGGTTTTTAGTGTCGGAAACCTAAGGATTTCTAAGGTTTTGACGCCGGAATCCCAACCTAGAATTTATTTTTATTTTTTTTTGTTATGTTGATGTTATGTTTTGATGATATTGTTACAATGTTGAAGGGTTTGTGTTATGTTGTTGTGCGTTTGATGACGGTTTGGTTGAATGGAGATGAGTGAAGGTGTCTGGGTTGGATGATGAATGATGATGGTGTTCTGCATGTTTACTATGTTATAGTGTTGAGGGGCAGTTTGGTCTTTTTGCTCACTATTATAGTCAGAAATTAACTCTCACTAACAGAGTTAACAGAAGGGATAAAATGGGATTTTAGAAATTTTAGGGGGGTAATTAGTGATTACATTAAACTACAGAGGGGGAAATTGGGATTATCCCAAATAAAAACCTAAAATGAATTAATATCAAATAACTAATAAAGAAATACTATTAAAGTCGAAAATAAAAAATAATATTTTAAATAGGACTAGAAAATCCAAACAAATCCAGAACCTAATAGAAATATCCTCCAATGCTCTCATCATTCCCCCATACTTCAAGAATACCTTTGTCCTCAAGTGTAAGATATGAAAATCTCCCCATCATGACAACATAATCTTCCCAACATGCTTCCTTCTTAGGCACTCTTTCTATTGAACTTGAACTCACCAAAACTCGATTTTTCGCACGACTTTTCATTCAACTTCGATGTTGAAAGACTTCATTTGGCTACAACATCTTACCTTCCTCCAAAACTTTCTCAATGTCAAAATCCTTAGAATGAGGCTCAACCATAGTATAAATTTTGAATAAAGCTTTGATAATGTTAATTTTTTTCATCGAACTCAAACTCTACAGTGGAGAATTTCACAACTAAAAGGTTCTGTTTTACTGGTGGACTTGAATGAAGCACTTACTTAGAAAAGAGATCTCCACCCTCTATTATTGCTTGTTCACAGCTTCTGTTGGCTTAATATGCATGTTCTTTTCCTTATTTCGAATCTCAAGCTTCTCAAATACTATATGCAACTCAGACTTGAATGAATTTAATTCATTCTCATCTGTCATAATATTTTCCTCGCAAAATTTACTTTCAACATCAATTTGAGATTTTTCATCGTTCACATTCTCTATTAAAATGGATTGTTTTGCCATGACTTTGAAATTGCAACCTTTTCAATGATTTTTTGCATGTTGTTTAACAAGATTATCCACAAAGGTTGAATTAATCATCTCTCCACATTTATACCTTCCGCGCAATCCATGCAAAATTCTTTCATCTAACCCACTTGTCGCCACATCCCTCTCACATCCATGGATTTCTGGATAGCCATTTTTTATTATGAGTGCATAGAATGTCCCTCTTTCCTCTTTCTTATATCTATCTCATCTCTATCCGTTCTAGCCTTCCCTTGATTGTCATCCTTATTTCCTCCATTGATTAGCTTATGGTCATTATTAAATGCGCTAAGGATGCAGTCGCTCCCTCCATCGTCCTAGACATTCTTGATTCTCTCTAATGTTTTAAACCTTCCGGTCTCCATGTCTCTAAATGAAATCTCTCACCGAAATTATTGTTCGAAACACTCTCAATGAAATTATCTTTGAGACACTCTTAATGAAATCTCACAACAAAGTATCGCTGAGACACTCAATGAAATCTCTAAATGAAATTATCGTTAAGAAACTCTTAACGAAATTATTGTCAGAACTCTCTCAATAAAAGCACCCAAATTGTTGAGGACATAACTATAGATCTAATAAAAAGCCCTAATCGTCCTGACTAACATCACGTGATAGAATAGATAATGAATCAATTAGCATTGATCATCTAGAATTAGATAACAGAATTGACTTAACCTAACCTAAACAATCCCAAGCAAAATACCCAAAAAGTCGAAAAGAAAATACAAAATACATGCCTCGTAAATTGTAAGGTTTTATTAATATTCGAAAAGTCAAAACATACATATATAACCAAATCCCTAAACTAATCTCCTATTTATAGTTAATTAGTTCTAACTTTCTTAAAAAATAAAATCCTAAAAGGAAATAAATTAAATAAATTAAGAAAATAAAAACCTAAAACAATTGTAACTCTCTTAAAAAAACAAGTGTTCATTAGGAAATAGAAATCTAAAAAGAAAATAAATCAAATAACTTAAGAAAATAAAAATCTAAAAGGAACTAATAAAGAAATACTATTAAAGTCTAAAATAAAAAATAATATTTTAAAAAGAATAGGAAATCCAAAAAAAATCCCAAACTCAACAGAAATATCTTCCAATGCTCTCATCATTTTGGTAGGTGGCATCTTTCGCGAATATTCTTAGCATCTTAATATTAATCATAGGATCAAATATCATATGCTTAGATCTTAACCGTTCATTTGTGTTGAATGTAATTATAAGTAGATGGGTTCATTTGGCCAAATCAATAAAAAAAAACCTAAATCTGAAGTTGAAGTACATGTTCTTTTCTTCTCAACGTATTCTACTCTTTTAAGCTTCTTGTGGTGAAATTTAGTGGTTAAGGTCGCACGGCTCAGCCTTCAACAATTAGTCACGTGACATCTATGAGGTAGGCTTTCTCCTGTTAAGAACATTTTAATTTTATTTTAGTTAATTATTAACTATAAATTTTAATTAAATATGTTCAGAAATTAATCCTTCCTTTGAAATTAACTCGCAGAAAATGCTAAGTGGTGGTGGTCACGGTGGTGACGATGACATCAACAAAGACAGTGATAGACTTAGCAGTTTGCCAGAACCCATCATCCATCACATATTCTCCTTCCTTGAAACCATTGATATTGTCCGAGCGAGCATGGTTTCTAGAAAATGGAGATATTTCTGGCTATCAATGCCTTACTTGAGTTTCAAACGACAGCCACGTTGCTCTGCTGAAAATTTCAGAGATTTCATCAATTGGCTTTTGATGTCTCGAAATCGGTCAGGTGATATTCAAAGATTTCGTGTTTGGAGCTTGGATTTGGATGATGATTACACATTTTGTAGATGGATGGATGTTATAACTGGGAAAAACCTACAAGAACTTGATTTGAGAATTCGTCCTAGCGTAGAAATTGAGTTGCCTCAATGCATTTTGAATTGTGGATCATTAGTTTCATTGAAATTACTTACATGCGGACCATGTGTTTTGAAGCAGCACATATTACCGGGTTTTAAGAGACTCAAGTCATTAAAGCTACGTTCTGTTGAGTTTCTGGATACGGGGTTCCTTGGAGACTTAATTTCAGGTTGTCCAGTTTTGGAGAATTGCACTATTGATGATTGCTCTTTTCGTGATGGTCTCAAGATTCTCGATATTACTGCTCCTAGGTTGAAGAACCTGTGCTTATATTTTTCTTCTTTAATAAACTATCGGCTGAAGGTTGCTTGCCCTAATCTTGTGTCGTTCACTCTGTCGTATTTATCGTCAATGGACCTGTTGTTTGAAGAAATGAACTCTTTGCAAACTTGTTCATGAACTTGCTTCATCTCGATAAGAATGTAGCGGCTGCACAATCTTATCATGTGATGATGAGCAATATCCTCAAAGCAATCTGCAGTGTGAAAGTTTTGAAAGTGTCGGAGACTTTTGTGAAGGTATGTTTTCATATTTTATCATAATTGAATTATAAAGTCATTCAAAGTGTTGTTTTGTTATAATATGAAGTGTAATTCTAAGTAGTGATGTCTGATTCTGATAATTTTGTTTGTAATTATAATGATACTTGCATTTTGGTTTTTCTCTTTGTACTACTTTTAGTATCTCAAACTGGCAGTTGATAGCTCAGTGTTCTTCTCCGCTTCATTCGATAATTTGAAGTCTTTGACATTGATCCTCGACTTTGATGACTTTTATGGGCAACCGATGATCAACTTGCTCAACTGGTCCCCAAATCTAGAAGCACTTACAATTACTTTGAAAAAGTCAATATGGAAATCCGTAAGTTTATTGCTCTTGTTAGACATCATGTATCATGTGCATGGTTAATTGAGGTTGTCATCATTATGCAATTTTTTTCAATGAAGTAGGCAGGGTTTGATGGTGATTTCAGTCTATCATGCCTTTACTAAAACATATTGTATAACAACTAATAATCGTTGTGTCATTGCCCATCATTCTGGAATTTTGAAGTTAGAGATACTTGAAAATAGAACTTTGAATGTAATATTGAGCACGTTACACTTGCAGCATCCAACTTACCATTATATAAAATGATCAAAGGTACATAAGTTGAGTGCCTTTAAATTGTACCTGAGTAGTAATATTAATAGTGAAGGGTTTTATGGGAAGAATGTATTAACTTAAAAAGAGAATTAATGGCTTACGAAATCCATTGCTGTCAGTAGATGGTCATTTTAGGGTATAAGCGTACAATTTGTTGTGGTTTATGGATAAATGAGTTCGTTTTGTTTGTGACACATTGGTAGTCCCATTTGACATACGGAGCAAATCTAATCATTATTTTGCTTAAAGATCATAGGTCATGTCTTTAGTAATGACCTATTATCTTTTATTTGTTGATTAATCATTTTTCTTCAATATTTAATTCTTTTCTTTTTGATAGCTGAATATTTAATTCTTTGATTCTATTGCCTACTGTATTAATAGTTTTATTGGTTTTCACTTGATAGAACGAAGATTGTGATGATCATTTTTTTTTTTTTTTTTATGGCTAATACTAGGCTGGGATCCTCGGACCAGAAGAGATTAACATTGTGACGCAATCTGAAGATGGACTCTCAGGAATGGAAGGAAATAACCCACACTATGTCACTGCCCCATTGACAGATTTTGATGGTCATTGGAATGTGCTCAGTAAGACTATTTCATGTTTGGAATTTATCTCAAGACAGTTGAACTAATTGGTGTTGGAGATGATAAGCATGAACTTGACTTGATAAGATTTTTCCTAAAGAATGGACATGTCTTGGAGAAAATGAGAATTTCTTGGTGGTCATATTTTTGGCGTGCAGATCGAAATGTGGACAAAATTATCTCGAAGTTGATGAAATTTCCTAGGTCGTCTTCAAATGTTACATTGACATTTGTCAAGCCTGAGGAGGCTGAATTTCCTTTTCATAAAAAATTCTACTAGATTGTCCCCAAAGTGGCTGATGTACTAAGCTTTACAGTTCCTTCGTAATCTGCGTTGGCTGTGATTGCTTGTTCTGTAAATGAACAAATATTCTCATCCTGTCTTGGGATGCAATTAGTATGGCCACTTGGTGAAAGAATTTCATGACTTGTTTTTAATTGATTGATTAAATTCTCAAAAATGATTATATTAATGAATTTCGAATACACAAGATTTGAAGTTGTTAGTTTAACATGACCTTCATTTCAAATTCTAAAAAGATGACTTGCTTTTATGGATTGAAAATCATTGATAATATATATATTGATGATATGATTAAAGGTTTACCTTGGACCTCATTATAATATATTATCGATCATGGACATATGATTAAAGGTTCACCTTGGGCTTTATTATATATTATCTAGAGTGATGATATTGGCACCCCTAAAATATATACACCCTTTTTTCCTTGTTCACCCCATTTATCTTTTTTAAAATATTAAAAGTTTGTAATCACACCCCACGAATTACTAATATATCATTTTCTTCTACCTAGTCTCCACTACCATCATCATCATCATGCTCTCTATTAAAATTCTCATTTTGATCTTGCATTTAACCCCCCTAAAGCTTGTTTGTAGTGGGTCCTTGGCCTTGAATTTGGGGTAAAAAGCTGAGAGAGAGCTCACAAGTTCTCCTGCACTTTATTCTCTCCAAATTGGATACTTTGAGCTGTACCCAGAACGAGGTTTTTAATTTTATTTTGTAATAGACTATAGTATAGTCTATATACATAACACACCACATCTCACTCTCTATGTCTCCTTTCTTTCTTTTATGTGTATCAGTGTGTCCTACATTGTCATGTTCTACTTTCAAAATCTCAGTCTTACCATCTAAAATTATTGAACAGATTAAAAGTAATTACAAATACACCTCATATTATTTATTATATAATATTTGTTATTTTTAAACATGTATTATATCTTTTGATCAAACTATTAACTTGTTTAAAATAAAATATTAATATATTAATAAAAACTAATTATTTATGATTTGGATTAAAAATGTTAAGAAACTAATTTAACTTTTTAGTAAAAAAGAAATCATTAAATTTAGTTAAAATAAATTACATCAAAAAATAAATTAAATTTAAAAGTAAGGAGGTGCATTAGGCGGAGGTGCACTTCCCACGCTTTTCATTTTATTTTTATACTTTATTTTAATTAATTTATTATTTAATAGTTTATAATATTCAGTGAAAAACTAAAAGAAATCATATTTTTGGTAATATAATAGGGGAAAAGATTTCAGAACTACCCAAAAACAAAGAGAAAAAAAAAAAAAAAAACCATTTTTAGCCAACTCACAAGAAAAGTGTGTTTTTAGTCCTTTAAACAAACTATTTTCATCTCATACCCAAGTTTATCAAAATACCCTTAAATAAAAATGACCTTGAAGAGGCCCTATTGCCCTTAGTCAAAATTACTAAAATAACCTTTTTCTTTCTACCTTTCTTCTTCTCCATTCAAGCTTTGCTTCAAACTTCTTCAACCATTCTAGCAAGAGAGTCTTAATTCAAGTTTCTTCATCCATTCAAGTTTCTTTGTCTCCAACAAACACACATTTTCTTTAATCAAAATCTTCAAGGGTTTTAACTTTGAGTTTTGAAGATATGTTTATATTGTTAGTTGTTTTTCAATTTTTTATTCACATTACTTGTTAAAGTTCTAAAAATTGATTATAGTTGTAGTTTGAATTTTATTTAGATATCACATTGCATAAGCTAGATCTATGATTTCTTCAGTTTTTGCGTATGCAATTAGGTTTAATGGTCTCATTAAACTTGGTTACTTCACCGAATTAGGTTTAATGAGGCAATTAAACTCAATTTCTGTGGCAAAACCGATTTCTGTGGCAACCGATTTCTGTGGCAAAAGAAACTACCACAGAAATCGAGTTTAATGACCGTATTAAACTTAGTTGCTTCATCGAACCGAGGACTAATGAGGCCATTAATCTCGGTTCCTTCAAGCAACTGAGTTTAATTGGGCTATTAACCCAATTGTTTTGGTACTTTTTTGTTTACATTGAATATTTATGCTAGAGCAAGTTACAGTACACCTATTACTCTCTTAATCCTACCTTGCAAACTTTGAACCAGTTATAGAAGAAACCAACCATTCCCATTAATCTCAAGCCCAATTTTAGACCAATTTTAGAAGTAACCAACCACTCCCACTATCATTACAAGATGTTGTACAATTGGCAACTCATATTGAGTCGTAGCTTAATAGGCAAAGCAATAGAACTGCATTAATAACTCAATCCTCCAACCAGTTGAGTGATGATAGTGGAATGACTTCTTTAAGACAATCTCCAATTAGAACCAACCAAGGACAATCAACTCCTCCCATTCGAACTGTACCGAATGCACGACAGGCTAGAAATTAGACAAGCGAGAGAACTACCGCTAACAATCTTTATGTTGCTTATTCTCCATGTTCGTTCATGCATTCAAAAGCATATATAGATCATTCTTTCAGATCTTTAAGTTCTTATTTTCCAGAGGGGATCAGAGAAAACAATTTGAAGGTTGTTGATTTGCATGAAGGCGATAAGACGATCTAGGATAGTTGAGGATCACCAATAAAAGAGTTGCGGATAAGTAGAGTAGGTTATAGGGCAAGAGAAGTGTGATAGGACGATCAACTTGAGGTTGTAATTATTCTGTCAACTAGTAGATTTTTTGACAGAGTGATCGAAAAGATTTGGCATGGTATTACTTATTTGAGTTTTCCACATAAAATCTTGTGTTGTTTCAAATCTCTTCCCTGCTTTTATTTTTATTCTCTTCCCTACTTATTTTTATGATTTCAAGATTTTGACATTGTTGCTTGTAGATTGAAGAATTTTACCATAAATGTTCTGGTATCTGATGGTGATGGGTTATACTCTGTGCGGTTATTGTTGCTTGACCGAGTCATTTGTCTTTCAATCTTTTAGGCTCGCCATTCAACTTATCTTTTTCATATACGAAGTCCTTACAAAATGTGTTCATTTACTTTGATTCTAGACGTGAGTATAGAACAACTGAAGAATATCATCATCTTATGAACAAGATTCTTAAAGTAATTTGCAATATTAAAGTTCTGAAAGTATTTGCAGCGTTTCTGCATGTATGTCTTTCGCATTTCTCATTGCAATAAGAATTAAAACCCTGAAGTCGTGTAATATGAAATGTCACAAAAGCTTTTACAGTAGAAGAATCTATCATGTGTAAGTAGAAGGTAAGTTTATTTGGCTAGCTTTAATGTCCAATTTATAATTTATTAATTCATTTTTGCTTGTTTTCGTAGTTTGATTAATTGGCGTTGAGATGAAATATTATCTAGAAAATTGTAATCAAAATGCCAGACTTGATGTAATTATAATTTGAAATCAGACATATCAAAAAGCATACAGTAATATTATTTCTTTATTTAAAACTTCAGACTTGCCATTGTCACATGGAAATGAGATCCGAAGCATACAGGAACTAAGATTTAATATGCTATGGCATATGATCCCTAGCGCAATTTTCAGGATAGAATTGCAGTGCTTTGAGGTTGCCGTCATAAATGATGCGCATATTTTGCTGATGATATCCTCCTAGTAGTGACACTTTTTCCCCTGGAAGTATTGTTACACAGAAATAATTTTTCTCTGTGAAATTAACAGTCACATATTTGGAGTCTACTACATAGTCAGCTCCTTGAAAATGGTAGGTCATTGTTGGATGCATATCAAAGTCTGGTTTATTAATATAACAGAACTCATAATCTAGATAACCTGGAGTGAATCGAGTCCGCGTCTGTCTCTTTAGTCCAAAAGACGTGTAGTGTTCATGAAATGCCTTCATCACCGCTTCATAAGCTTTCACTCCATTGGCGTGTTTATCAATCAAGGTGGCTGGAGCTCCTGAATCAATAAAGAAACCATTGGTGCCACCAGGCCTTCTTCGAAAGGTACCTGCAGGCAAATTCAGGCGCTTCGATCCAACACTTACATCTCTCAGGTTCAAAAAATATAAATTGAGATCAGGCACAATTACAAAGGGTGTTGTTCTGACGCCTGCACGGGGTCGGGGAACATCTTCACCAAACCTGAGGTAAAGATTATTCTGTATTCCTTGTGCAAAAGGAGCCATACAATATGAGAAACGATTTTGGATTCGTCTGGACAATTGGCTCACCAGTGAGAGTGGATGTAAGTTTAATCCCATGATTCCTGAAATCACACCCCTGTCGGCAAATATTTGGAAATCTTTGTTATTATTAGGGCAGCCAAATATTATTTTAGGTATGGTAACGGCAGGCCTAACACTAAAATCTTTGAACACAAACGATTCCCAGGATGCAACCCCTCTTGTAACATCGCCAGAGCCATAGGAGACACCATAGACGCATTTTCCATTGACACATTTGAAACGTTTATAACCACCACTACAAATGGGATGGGAGCAAGGAAGTTCCTTATATGTAGTGGAAGCTCTTGAATTATACAAGGGATAGTTTTGGTGGAAACAAGTTTTGCATGGATCACACTGTGTCCAAATCAGGTAACTACCGGTGTCTATCAATAACCACTGCGGCTTTGGGGGGGTTCCAATCCCTACCTGCCCAACATAGTACAGAATATCATCACGACTCAGAGGAACAAAAATGTCAGGGTCTAATGTTCCATTTGGGGTAGTACTAGTAGAAAGGAAATTGGCTTTAGCCTGGCTGAATTTAACCAGTCTATGAAGTTTTTCAGTGTGCGTCAGGTTTCCAGGATATAAAGGGGACTCTGGAGAGTCCCTAGGGATGAGCTTAAACTGAAAACCTGAAGGTTTTGAATCTGAAAAATGGAGATTGGAAATGGTAAGGACGAAAAGAAAAAGAGCTGTTGCAGGGAAAGTTTTCATTGGGTTCATTTTGTAAGTGAGGTGTGAACCTCTCCCTCAAGCACTGCCTATACTTATAGTGTCTTCAGTCCGGAGTCATTTACAAATTTTTCCGCTAAATTAATAAATACAGCAGGAAAATTAGAAGAATTTTTCTTTTTATGATAAGTTGCTTAATGGAAAATCAGTGTGCCATTCTGATTTACAAATTTTTCTGCTAAATTAATAAATGAAGCAGCAAAATTAGAAAAATTTTTCATTTTATGATAAGTTGTTTAATGAAAAATCTGTGTGTCATCTTGGTTTACAATTTTTTTTCTGCTAAATTAATAAATGAAGTAGTAAAATTAGAAGAATTTTTCTTTTTATGATAAGCTGTTTAATGAGAAATCCGTGTGCCATCCTATGAATTTAATTTATTGTGAGCAAGTATTTATTTTTCTTTTCTTTATTGAATGCTGAGCTTAAATTTTGAATGTCAATCCAAACAGAGAAGTTTCTACAAGCATTGGGACTGGTCACAATTAATCTCAACAGTACTTTTTGAGTTATGCTATTTTTTCCAATACTATTTATTTTCAAGAAAGTAAAAATAATTTAAATCATAATATTTTGTTTTATTTTATTTATAATTGTAATTTCTTTTTTTAAATTTGTATTAAATTTAATAACTAATTTAATCAAATTTAATTCAATTTATTTTTAATCCAATATGATGATGCACCAAACACATGACAATACTATATTTAATTTAATTCATTCAATCTAATCCAATCCGATATGATCGCCATTTATTTCTTTTCATTTATTTGCATTTCATGTGTAATGGAATCTCATAATTTAAATTAAAACTTCGTATTGATAAATTCAAGAATTCAAGATAGACAACACAATAAAACTACTAAATTAGAAAATTGTGAAGTTGAAATGACCATTTTATTTGAAAAGAATTAGTGGTAGACCCAGAATAACAAAGCTCATACTAGGATATCAATTTCAAATTTCTCATGAACTCGATGGATTGTGCTTTCCATCTAGAGGTTACACATTTTACTAGCCAAAATAATTACAACAAAGTAAACATAGAATATTTATGCTCATTAATTTGTGAAGACTATAGGGACATTGTGTTAATCATGAGTCAAGATATCAAGAATTCTGAGGGTAAAGGTAAACCACTATAGAATAACTTAAACCATTTAACTTTGACTTTAGCACTTGATTTTCGTACTGAAATTTCCAAATTCGTTAACTATCAAAATCGAATTTTGTCACAATTAGAATGTTTGAAAATATGCAAATGCTTTATTGTAGATGTTTGCATTGAAGATATAATGCTTAGATGGTAACAATTCATGATAATGGATAATAAATATAAAGATAGCATTTGAGGTTTCTATTAACCTCACATCTAGAGGATACACATTATTTTTCTGCTTTAACTATAATTAGCTTATGCTGATGTTAGAAATTTTTTCAAAAAATTAAAGCATTGTTGAGATAGATTTATCGATTATATCAATATTCTATTTGAATTGTTTTTATTTGAGATTATTACAAATTACTTTAGTACGTACCAAAATATATATATATATATATATATATATATACTTGAGGGAGACCATAAGGTAGTGTGTTTTGCAAGGCTGAAATTATGTTTTTTCTTGGTTTTATATTGCTTATTTTTTACAATCTTGTCCGCTACTCTGACAAGACAAGCTGACTTTATTAACGTAATCTATTACTTGAATTACAAGAAATTTATAAGAAGAAAAGAAAAATGAAATCTGATTGATAATTAGAGCATCAGAGGGTTTCACCCGGAGGAAAAACAATGTGTGCTATAGGGTTTGATTACCTTCTTGAAAAACTTAAGTACGTGAAATATGTGAAAAACTTAAGTTCATGGCTTACTCACTACTTGCTCAAATTCAATTGATATCGTAATATATGTTCTTAAAATATGTAAAAGGTTAATAATTTTGTGAGGTTACAAATTCTATCATTTCAAATATTTAGTGTTCTGAGATAATGGAGGATAGTTAAAAGGGGAAGCAACAAGTCTCATTTACATTTGAGTGCACTAAAAGTTAAGGATATTTAGTGTTTAAAAGATTAATGTTTAAATTGAAGTTTATCATCTAAGATGATGATATTGGATTACGAGGTTAATTACCCAAGTTGGAGAGATCATTTATCCTCTTACATAACACTCGATTTGGATTGGTGGATGAAGGAGTTGATGTGAAAAGGCAATGGTAGTGGTAATGTTGAAAGGGCATTTTAATAATTTAACCATAAATTTGTTTTTTATTATCATTTATGTAATTCCATTACATAATGAAAAACTTTTGGCTACTTATTTTCTAAAAACCTATGTAATTTATACTTATACCAACCTAACTCTAATATTATTTTTTTTTCAATTCTTATATTTTTCAATTAACTATCATTTTAATTAAATATTATCATTTCAATTTAATAAAAATATAAAGATATTAATGCCACAAGCAACAATTTCTTTCTTTCTTTTCTTTTAAACAAAATGTTTTTTTTTTTCTCTAATAATTGAAAGATTAACATAAAAATTCAACACACTAAATTTTTTATTAAAATGTTTTATACCCTAAAATGTGAAGTTTATGTCCTCTTTATCACTATATATATGACAATGAGATGATGCCCTCTACGTTTTTTTTTTTTTTTTCCAAAAAAAAAAAGATTACCAATTATAAATTTATCTTTTTATATAATTGTGTGTTAGGTAGATATTCTCATTGAATAAAAAAAAAATACCAATCACTGAATTTATCTTTCTATACAATTGTCCTTTATAAATGTGTTAGGTAGACATTCTCCTTAAAGGTGAAATGAAAACTAAACAGTATGAATGTAATATGATAGATATCCCGTGCGCGAAAGCAAATGGCAAAATTTGATTTGAAGTATCACAAATTTAATGCAAAAGGGTAACATAAATTCAAAAGAGAAACATATAATTATCTATTAATAAGTACATACAAGTGTGGTCCAAAAGTTGTATTCACACAAAGCAAACTAAATAGAGTTAAAAGGCATTTTCAAAAAAAAAAATGGAGTTAAAGGGCAAGAATACTTGTAAAATTTTATGGATTATAGGCATTCTATACATTAATTCAAGCATCTACTAAACTTTTAATCAGTAAATAAAAAGCTTAATTTAGTAATGAAACTTTGCGTAACAACAATTACGTTGTATAAAGAACATAGAATTCATTTTAAGTAAAGGATATGATCTTGTGGTCCATATTAAATATTAATAGTCTGTGTCATTACCTTTAAAGCTTAGAAAGTCAACAATATTAATGAGATAATTAAGGCGAAGAATTGAAGATCTGTGTCTTTCCTTTTTGGTGAGGAAATTATAATCAATCACAGAATATTTTCTCTACTTTCAGACTGAAGTAGAGGAGTACCACTGTGCATGACTTTTTTAGTAATGACACTGTTGTAAACACGTTAAACAACAGTACAGACATTAATTTATTGGACCACGTTACCAGTTGTCATTGATTATGCATGACTCATGCGTACATAAATTGCCACATCAAATTGTAGCAACCCATCTCAGTTTCACGTTTTTCTTCAAAAGTCTGGTACTTGTACAATTTTTTGGACCTGTTTGGGTGATATGGCCTCCTGTGTTCACATGCAATAGTTGACTTAAGTGGTTCGGGTTTGAAATATTTCAACAATTTGCAAACTACTCGGCCTGTACATTTTTGTTTTGTTTTGACATCCAATGTAAAATCACATTTGAGTACATTACAAGTAAAACATCTCTTCCAATTAAGTGCCCATGGCTTATGTCCACCACTAGTTTATTTTACTAAAAACAGAACATATATTTTGTTTCGATATCCTCACCATGAGTGGATTGATCTCATATACATGAACCACTACCAAGTACCAACTATTATATGTTCTTATACTTTTCAACCAAAATCCAAATATATCAATTCATTTAAAAAACTTCAAATAATGTCTTCAGAAAGGAAAAATAATGCAGCAAAAGATAGAAAGTTAGAAACAACTTGTGTTTAATTATTAAAATACATACATACATTTTTGATCAAATATGTTTTTTTATGCATTTTAAATGTTAATTAGAAGTTTAGATGAAAAATTATCAAGTAAGTTTTAATCAGAACGTGAGAATTACCGTGACACCTATATGCTGAAGCAGACAAGAATCAAGAAAGCATAACAGAGAAATTAAAAATTCTTAAATGGGAGAAATGGAGATATATTAATTACGGGATAGTAATTGTGTGCTTGGAGGTTGCCATCATAAATGATGCACATATTTTACTGATGATATGCTTCTACCAGATTATTGCTACACATAAATAATCTGTGTGAAATTAACAGTCAAATATTTCAAATCTATTACATAGTGAAAAAGTGAAGGAAATCTTGAAGAAAACAAAAGCAAGAAACACAAAGAAAACAAGAAACTGAAACTTCTATTATTTTTCCCAGAATACATTGATATCAGTACTGCTCTGTTTATATATATATTAGGATGAGTCACGCATAAAGTGTGCTCACACCCTATTGGTTGTTGAGATGATGATGTGGCAAGTTTGTTAGGAGAGACTAGGAGAGACACTCTTATCTAACATCCCCCCTCAAACGAAACACGGATTGATCAGTGATGAGTTTGTCTTTGAGATGCTGAAATCGAGCAATGCCTAGAGCTTTAGTAAGAACATCTGCAACCTGCTCATCAGTAGGTACATATCTCACTTCAAACTCATGCGCTGCGACCTTATCTCGTAAAAAATGAAGATCAATTTCTATGTGTTTCATTCTAGAGTGAAACACAGGATTGCGAGCCAAGGAACCAGCTCCTGTATTATCACACCACAGAATAGGAACCTGAGAAACCTTAACTCCTAATTCACCCAACAAAGCTTGTATCCAAATCAACTCTATAGCAGCTTGAGCAAGGGACCTATACTCAGCCTCACAACTAGATCTTGCCACAACTTTCTGTTTTCGTGAACTCCAAGAAATCAAACTGTTACCCAAAAAGAAACACCATCCACTGGTAGATTTTCTGTCATCTAAGTTGCTGGCCCAGTCAGCATCAGAAAAACCAACCAATTCACATTTAGATGCAGAGCTAAAATGAAGACCATGATTCAAGGTTCCTTTAACATACCTCAAGATTCTTTTGCAAGCTTGCCAGAACTGTTGTAGGAGCTGACAGGTATTGACTCAATCGATTGACAGCAAAAGCAATATCTGGTCTTGTAAAAGTCAGATATTGCAATGCACCTATAGTACTACGATAAAGCGTAGGTGTAGGAAAGGGTTCACCATCTGTTTTGAGAAGTTTTGTGCCAGTACTCATAGGTGTGGGGCAGGCTGAACAATTCAACATGTTTGTTTTACGCAAAAGGTCTGTAGCATATTTTCTTTGTGTGAGATAGATACCAGTAGCATCTCTATCAGCTTCAAAACCAAGGAAATAATGCAATGAACCAAGCACCTTTAATGAGAAATTTTGATTCAAATCAACTATCACTTGATCAATAAGCTGCTGATCAGTACCTGTGACTAAAATATCATCTACATAAACCAGCAGAATGATAAGAACACCTTGTGCTTTATACACGAAAAGAGAGCTGTCAGCCTTAGAATTCTGAAACCCCCACTGAATAAGAGCCCCTTTCAATTTTTCAAACTAAGCTCGTGGAGCTTGTTTCAATCCATACAAGGACTTATTCAATCTACACACAAAATCAGGATGTTCTGGTGACACATATCCCTCAGGTTGTTCCATATACACCACTTCACTCAATTGTCCATTCAAAAAAGCATTGTTGACATCAAGTTATTTGATGTCCCAATTGTTTGCAGCTGCTAGTGCAAGTATGATCCTTATGGTGGATGACTTTACAACTGGACTGTATGTTTCTACAAAATCCACTCCTGCTGTTTGGTGGAAACCCTTTGCTACCAAACGAGCTTTGTGCCTAGAGACTGATCCATCAGGGTTAAATTTAACTCTAAAAACCCACTTGTTGCCCACTACATTCATATCTTTGGTTCTAGGAACTAGACTCCAAGTTTGGTTTTTCATCAGGGCTCCATACTCCTCATTCATTGCAGCTTGCCAGCTTGATGAACTTAAAGCTTGACTAACAGTTTCAGGTTCAACAGTTGAGAGACTAGAAACATCACCTTGAAAAGCTTTAGGCTTGAAAATACCATGCTTAGCTCTAGTCATCATAGGATGACAATTTGTAACATCTGGTTTCTTATAGATTGTAGGCAGAAGACTTGAATCTGAGTTACTAGGCACTAACTGAGGCATGTCACTCATTAAGATAGTATGATTTTCAGACATAACATGTGAAGAGAAGGAAAACAAAGTAGGATAGGGAAACTCTTTTTCATTAAAAGACACATGTCTTGAAATGTATAACTTTCCACTAGGATGGAGGCATTTATAACCTTTGTGAAAATCAGAATAACCAACAAAGATACATTTAGAGGAATGGAAACTAAACTTAGACTTGTTATAAGATCTTAAGAATGGAAAGCAAGCACAACCAAAAGGTTTTAGATACAAGTAATCTGGTTTAGTGTGAAATAGCTTTTCATAGGGTGAAACATGATTCAAAACTGGTGTAGGAAGCCTGTTTATGATGTAAGTTGCGGTGTGAAAAGCTTCCCACCAAAAAGATAAAGGAAGTTGGGCTTGAGCAAGAAGAGTAAGACCAACTTCAGTTATGTGTCTATGTTTCCTTTCAGCTGATCTATTCTGTTGATGCACATAAGGACAAGGATGCCTAAAATGCACACCTAGCTTCTCTAGATACTTCGCTAAGGGTCTGAACTCACCACCCCAGTCACTTTGCACACACTTTATTTTCTTTTCAAAAGCTGTTTCTACAGATTTTTGGAAAGTAATGAAGACTTGGGTAGTTTGATCTTTTGTAACTAAAGGGTATATCCATGTGTATTTGGTATAGGCATCCAAGAAATGTATGTAGTATCTATACCCTTGATTGGAAGCTACTGGTGAAGGTCCCCAAAGATCAGTGTATATCAGTTCAAGAGGAGCAGAAAAAGAAGTTTGAGAAGGTAAGAAAGGAAGTTGATGCAGCTTGCCATACTGGCATGGATCACAGAAGTCTAATGATGCAGGAGCAGTACAAGGTTTATTAAGCTGCCTAAGAATTTGTTTTAGAATAGCAAACGAAGGGTGTCCTAATTTCGTATGCCACACCAACATCTCAGGCATCGTAAAAACAGAAAAAGAAGCTGGATTTATTGCATGACAATTATAGACAGTATCAACAACATTTCTATCATTATTTTTGAACAAAGTAGCCTCAATAGTTTGTGCATCAACATCATGATCAACAAAAGAATTATTACACACTTTATTAGAGTCATGAAAACCAGAATTAAAATGAACATTGTTCTGACCAGAAGACATCAAGAAAAGAGCTGAAAAATCTGACGAAGAAAGACTGTGAAGAGCTTTTGCATCAGCTGTTGAAAGGTCCAGCTGATACAGACCATTTACCAAGGTACCCTGCAGCAGAACTCTCATTGTTCTCTTGTCCTTTACAAGACAAAAATTTGAGTTAAATTCTACCACAACATCATTATCCTTAGTAAATTGCGAAATACTCAAGAGATTTTTAGTAATGGAAGGCACATGAAGTATATTCTTAAGAAACAAAGGTTTTTGTGAACTTGTGTGTGAAGCTAGAATAGAACTACCAACATGTGAGATGGGAAGTTGAGCTCCATTACCTACAGTTAGCCTTTCTTGCCCTTTGAAATCTGATTTAAGTGATAAATTGTTCAAGTCTGAGGTAATGTGATTGGTGGCACCGCTATCGAAGTACCATGAAGAATCTGCCACAGTTCCAGGTGATGCAATGTAAGCACTAGTATTGTTTCCAGAAGTGATCTGAGTAGAATTTCCAAGAGGGTAGTCAACTGCTGTTGAATTTGTTATTGCTGGCATGTAGGTTGTTGGAAGATTTGGTGGAAACTGACTTGGATAGAATTGATTATAGTGAGCTTGAAAGTTTGCATTCTGATTTGGATGTTATTGCTGAACAATATGTTGTTGAATTCTCTGAAAGCTTTGATCAAAACGCTTATAGCATGAAGAAACGAGATGACCCCCTTTGCCACATAGTTGACAAATAATCTTGTTGTTAGATCTGCCTCCATACCTTCCTCTGCCTCTACTTCTACCTCTACCTCTAAAACCTCCTCTTATTACATTGAAACCTGAGTTGTTGCTTGCATAATTAGCAGAGGCGTTAATCATATCAAATGAGGCAACCACATTATGTTGTGCAAGTCTGCTCTCATAACTCATTAACTGAAATTGGACATCCTGTAATGATACCATTCCTTGTCTTGCAGTGATATTGACAATCACAGGATCATACTCAGGTCCAAGACCGCCTAAGATTAGTGAAATAAGATCATCTTCTGTTTGAGGTTGTCCAGCCATCATCAAACTCTCACTCAATTTCTTCATCTTCAAAACATAATCACTAATCGTAAGAGCCCCTTTTCTAGTCATTTGCAATTCAGCCTTGATCTGAAGAACTTTGGCTCTTGATTGTTGAGCATAGAGTGATGCCAATGTATGCTAGACCTCATACGATGTGGTGCAATGCGTCACTTGGCCAAACACAGCTTCACTAATAGTTGAAAACAGCCAAGATACCAAAAGCTGATCGGTTTTCTTCCAATTTAAGAATTCTTCATTAACAACTTGCTCTCCTAACTCAGACTCACTAGTACTTGACTGAACAAACTTTGGTGGACATGGTTTTGGTGTTAAAACAAAATCTTCCAGATCATAAGCACGAATAACAGGCAAAACTTGATGTTTCCAATAGTTATAATTGTTGTGATCAAGCTTAAATGGAATCTTAACACTCAGATTAGTAGAGAGTAAAGAAACCTGATTCTTGCGTAATTGAGTCTCGGTTTGTGAGGGAGCCTCTATTGAACTATTGAATCTTGTTTGATGTGAATCACGAGCTGCCATGACTGCTAGTCTTGTGCTCTGATACCATGAAAAAGTGAAGGAAATCTTGAGGAAAACAAAAGCAAGAAACACAAAGAAAACAAGAAACTGAAACTTCTATTATTTTTCCCAGAATACATTGATATCAGTACTGCTCTGTTTATATACATATTAGGATGAGTCACGCATAAAGTGTGCTCACACCCTATTGGTTGTTGAGATGATGATGTGGCAAGTTTGTTAGGAGAGACTAGGAGAGACACTCTTATCTAACACATAGATGTCACTATCAGAATGGTGGATACGCCTGGCCTTGGAATTATTATTACACAAAAAATAATCTAACTCTGAAATAAACAATCAAGCATCTCTAGTCTACCATATTGTTGTCACCATGAAAATGGTAGGACATCGTTGGATGTTTATCAAATTTTCGTTTATTAATATAACAAAGCTCATAATCAGTGGCAGACCCAATGTAACCCAGTATAACAATGCTCATACTGAGATATCGATTTCAAATTTCTCATGAACTCGATCACACTTAATGGATCGTGTTTTCCATCTAGAGGTTACACATTTTACTATCCAAAATAATTACAACAAAGTCAACATAGAAGATTTATGCTCATTAATTTGTGAAGACTGTAGAGACATTGTTGATGTTTGCATTGAAGATAAAATGGTTAGATGGTAACAATTCATGATAATGGATAATAAATATAAAGATAGCATTGACGTTTCCATTAACCTCACATCTAGAGGTACACATTATTTTTCTGCTTTAATTATAATTAGCTTATACTGATGTTAGAAATATTTTCAAATAACTAAAAGCATTGTTGTCTGTTGTGATAGATTTATCCATTATGTCAATATTCTATCAGAATTGCCTTTATTGGAGCGTACGATTATTACAAAATTACTTGAGGAAGACCATAACATAGGTGACTAGCTGTTGTGTATTTATAAAAATAAATTTACCATTCTTGTGATTTATACCATAAGGTTATGTTAATCATTATGTACATATGTTTTGATATTCAAATACTCGAGAATCTTATATAGCTATTGTTTCTCTTGCATTAAAAACTATAAAATCGTTGTGGTAGCAAGTATACCCTAGTTAGTAAATCACACATCTTAGTGAAATTGAGGTCCTAAATTTGGAATCCTTTCTCCTCCAAAGCCGTGAAATTGTTTTGTAGGTTTATATGCTGTCAATTTTTTTTCTTATCTAATTGAAATTTTTGAGATTAGTTTTATGAGTTTTCTTGTTTAATTTTTTTTGTTATTTATAATTTTTTTAATTGTTTGGTCAGAGAGAGACTAATTCGCTTTTGTAAATACTATTATAAATTAAAATAAAAAATAAATGTGAGACACAAAAGTATAAGAGAGGAGAGCAAAACAAAAAGTAAAAGGGAAGATATGTTAATTTTGGAAAGAGAATATAGGAAAAAGGAGAGAGGAGAATATATAATCAAGAAAATATAGGATAAAGGAGTGGAAAAGGAAAAAAGAAAAAAATATATAATTCACCAAATCCTAAGCATCCACATACCGAACCCATCAAGAAGTACAAGGGTTAAGGTCAACCATAATAGAATGACCTAAATAATTAAATTTTGTCAATCTCCACTACCCTCACATATCATTTTATGGATTAATCGTGACAAATGACCAAAAAAATTTCATATGTGAAACACATCACCCTTTAATAGGAGTGATTGAGTATCCATCTTAACCTTAAGAGGTCAAGGATTCAAGTCTTGTCTTTATCCTTTAAAACACATGATATGGATTGTGAGTCTTATCTTGATAGGAGTTGCCCTCTTTCTGATTGTGAGAGTGATCATCTTGCCCGCGTTATCAGTGATCTATGTCGGTAGATTCCAACAATCATATGACTCATAAGGTATTGACGTTTAAAAAACAAAAAATAAATAAATAAGTAAATTATATGTGAAATGGAGGCAGCTATTGTTGTGAGAGTGATCATCTTGCCCGCGTTATCAGTGATCTATGTCGGTAGATTCCAACAATCATATGACTCATAAGATATTGACGTTTAAAAAACAAAAAATAAATAAATAAGTAAATTATATGTGAAATGGAGGCAGCTATTGTAGTTATATTGAGATTTTGAAATTTGTAATTATCAAAGTTGAATTTTCGTCCCAATGGCCTAGGAAGGTTCGAAATTGATAAGATAATTCATATATAATTTTATGTATTAAATTTTACATTTTTTTGTGACCCCGCCTCAACTTTCCCATAGATAAGACTATAGCAAAATGTCTTTATTTTAAAGACTAATAATAGATATGCATTAGTGCTTATGTACTTGGACCATTAACATGTATTAATGTAAGGATAAATATAATTCTTTAATTAATGATTCAAATCTTATCTAAGACCCTACCAATCACCAATTAGTTCTGCTTTCATTTTTATTTATTATATTTTTTTTTAAGAAAAAATTTCAATAAACAAAAGAACAATATTAAACTGGTAGGTCAGCCAGAAAAACAGTCTCTATTAAAGGAGAAACGTCATTAACCCAAAATAAATCAGACTCGAGACTTCGACACTTAAAAGCCAACTTAGCAATACAATTAACAACTTGGTTAGCAAGCCTGGGCACAAAACCAAACTTACTAATCACCATTTTATCAAGACGCTAAAAAATGTCTCCCATAACCAATTGAATTCTATTTTCAGAAGCAATTTGGTAGTCATGGTACTTTATTATTATTTAAAGTTGCACCACCCATAAATTAATAATTTCATAATACAATAATAAAATTATCGTAAATTTTCAAACTAGCATCAAATCATCAAAACGAGTGTTTTTTTTTAACACTACCAATGTTCATGAATTATAGTTCACAAACAAAAGTATATTTTTTGTGACTTTTATTCATAAACCAATGCTTTTATTCACTAACACTAATGATATTGAAGGGAAAAAAAAAAAAAAAAGAAGGAAAACCATTTTGATAATCCATTGTTAGTTCAAATCGTGCTAATTTTAGTATTAGTGTAAAAAGAAAACCCTATAAACTCCAAAATACCCCAATTTTTATTAACGTTTTCCGCATCACGAATCCTAACACCAAAAATGGTCATTTTTTCAAATTTCTCAATAGGGCAAAAAACTTTAAACATTGATGGAAACACTCAAATTATGATAATTACAGTAAAAATTGGTTTAATATTTCGTTTTAAAACTCATTTTCTGTTATTATTTTTGCAACCACCAATCCTCAAAGGTTAAGTATACTGAAAATGTTCATTTTTCAAATTGCTCAATCAAACCTAAAACTTTAAAGTTGATTAAAACACCCAAATTAAGATGATTGTCGGAAAAATCGATTTATGATTTTGTCTTAAAATGTATTTTTTATTGATGTTTTCGCTGTTTCAAATCCCTTAGGGATTAGTATACCGAAAATTGTCATTTTTTCAAATTACTCAATCAAGCCAAAAACTTTAAACATAGATAGAAACACTCAAATTATGATGATTGTTATAGAAATCAATTCAAAATTTTGCTAATGCATTGACAGTTTCATCAACACGAATCCTCTAGAGGGTTAGTACACCGAAAATTGTTATTTTTTCAAAATTTTCAATTAGACCTTAAACTTTAAACATTGACAAAAATGCTCAAATTACGAGGATTGTTGTAAAAATTGATTCAAAATTTCATTTTAAAACGCATTTTTTGTTAGTGTTTTCTCCATCACCAATCTCTTAGAGTTAAATACACTAAGAATGATCATTTTTTCAAATTCATCAATAAGGCCTAAAATTTTAAACATGGATAAAAACACTCAAATTGTGATGATTAGGGTACAAAACGGTTCAAGATTTTATTTTAAAACACATTTTTCGTTGACATTTTAGTTATCACGAATCCCCTAAGGTAGTGTATATCGAAAATGATCATTTTATCAAATTCCTTAATCTGGCCTAAAACTTTAAACATTAATATAAACACTCAAATTAGGATGGCTAGTGCAAAAATCGATTAAAGATTTCACCTTAAAACGCATTTTTGTTGATATTTTTGCTATCACAAATCTTCTAAACATTAGTACACTGAAAATAGTCAAGTTTTCAAATTTCTTAATAAAGCTTAAAACTTTGAACGTAGATAAAAATACCTAAATTATGATTATTGCCACAAAAATCGGTGTAAATTTTGTTTTAAAACACGTTTTTTGTTAACATTTTCTATTATGAATTCCCTTAAGATTAGTAAACGAAAATGATTATTTTTTCAAGTTCTTCAGTCAGACCTAAAACGTTAAACTCCGATAGAAAAGCTCAAATTATGATTATTGCTGCAAAAACTGGTTCAAGATATCGCTTTAAACCACTTTTTTTTTTTTTTTCGTTTTCGTCGTCATGAATCCCTAGGTGTTTGTACACAAAAAATGATCATTTTTTCAAATTTTTCAACCAGACTTTAAACTTTAAATGTTGATAAAAACGCTCAAATTATAATGTGATCATAATATACATACATATATATATATATGCACAGAAGTTGAGGCAAGAATTTTAAGTGGCAGATCTATCATGCTTAAATGACATTATTTAAATTAAACAAAATTATAAAATTGGTTAAATTTTAAATGGGTTTGTCCTCATTTGCAATTTCTGTATACAATATATTACATTAAATAAAATATTATTATGAACCGCCCTATACTAAAATAACCATTCGAATATACAATCAGACTATCAGAGAAGCTATTAATTCAGCTCTAGCAATGAAAGTAAAACTAAAATAAAAGTGTCAAAATATTTAACATATTGAAAACAACGATGAATCTAACAATTTACATTATAAGTATGTGCAACAGTCTAACATTCAACCACTCCAAATGCACACCACACCTACTCTGTTTTAAGTTAATTTGTTTGTAGAACGTGTATTCATCTAGTTGCTGCTTTGCTGCATCAATAGCCATCTTCAGTCTCAATTTCCTGCATTCAAATAATTTTGCGGATGGCGTCTGCATATTCTTCTGCATTTTGAGTTGACTAGAGAACCTGTACGAAGAACAACAATGAATACCGAAGCATTATATAACAGTCTCCATCTAACTCTGGAAAAAATGTATATACTTTCACTGATTGTGCTTTTTGTTTTCACATAGTCCATCTTCTTCTTGAATGATTTGTAGACTGTTGTTAATCGTTTACCAAGGTTCCCTAGCATCATTTGCAGTCCAAAATTCTCCATTTCGCCAGTGACCACCTAGCTGGAGATTCTCATCATCATCATCATCAAAATGATAATCAAGATCTAGATCATCTGACTCAAACAAATTCTCAAAACCATCATCATCATCATTACTGTCATCTTCGTCTTCATTGTAACCATCATCATATTCGCCAAGATTATTTCCGTAAATTCTTTGCTTTTTCTTCTCTCGCCTAATCTTTTTCCCTTCTCCAATCAACTTAATCAACTTTTCTTTAATCACCAAAGTTTCATCCTTCTCTAAAAGTTTTCCCTTGTCATTAAACGCTTCCACTAACATCACAGAGTTCCGTACGCCTTTCAAACTCACATAGAATAGTTCCGGGTGCCTCAAAATCATCGCTCTCAACTTGTTTGGCAGCCCGAAATCCTTCCTAAAATGAGTCAAATGGTCTACTAACGTCCTCTTTTCAACCATCATCCCTAGCACTTCTCTCACCACTGCACAAGCTCTCTTCTCCGCTTCAAGAGACTCTTTAGCTAATTCTTCTATAGAAGTGGTATATGGGCACAAAATCGGCATTTCATTAAACTTTATCAAGAAGTCCTTGAGATGCCTCTTCAAATTCAATCCTTTTCGAAGCCTCAAGTGCTTGAATTTTAGAGGCCTTTCTACTATCAATTCAGGTGTGTTCAGTTTAGGATCAGGCAGAGGACTCGCCAGTTGTGGGTCCCATGATACAAGCTCAAGAGCTCGACCATATGAGGTGTCCACAATCTTGAACTTCTCTTGGTAGTCATTGCAAAGTCGAGACCTGAAATTAGGAGGCAGGCCAAGATCTGGAGCAAGGTGAACCAGCTTTGAGAGCAGAAGCCGGCGATGAGAAGAGAGCGTAAGAAGCTTCTGGAGTTTGTTGGCCAAAGTGACGGACATAGCTGACTTGAGATCCATTTCTTCCCTAGCAAGGGCTGCTGCAGTTGGAGTTAAACGAACACACAGGTGATAGCCTGATTTGGTTGCATTCAATGGTGTTGGTGGCATTGGAATGTTGAAGAGCTCAAATATCGTCGGGTAACGATAGATCATTGAGCGGATGGAGCGATGCTCCGGGAGGGCAAGATAGGACCGGCATTTGGACAGAATGTGGATGGGAATATAGTGTTTTGGCTTGGAAAGTAGTAGAGTTTTCAGCTTCTGAACAAAACGGATTCTGTAATTCTTTTCAACATGCTTGTCTAACGAACGACTACGAACAATCTTCGGAGTTGAACACCAAACCAAAAAGGACTTACTTCTAGGCTTCTTCCATGAAGTAGAAGACGGGAAGAAACCAGAATCAAACAAAATATTATTTTGCAAAGAAACACTTAGGCACAACGCCATTCGATATCAAAACGAACCTAACAGCATAACAATGTATTCTCCTCTGCAATGATATCAAAACGAACCTAACAGCATAACAATGTATCCTCTCCACCTAAAGACAAAAGTCATATAGATTGTTTTGTTAGTAACAGATGCTTCTTGTTCTCACCAGGTTGATGCAAATTCTATGACACTAGAGCACAATACAAAAACGTTTTACATCAAAATTCAACACAACCCATTTACGTTCTTACTAAAACAGTCACATAGAGAGTATAAATTAAGGCTTAAAGCACATAGTTAACAAATTCAGCTAGACATTAACACAAACAAATGGTGGGCAACTTAGAATAGCAGTTGAAGTATCAGAAATGCAAAATCAAGTTGGTGGGGTGTGTGATTTCTAGCTTTTTATTAAAATAAAAGGACCAAATCGGAGAAAGAGAAGTGGAATTTACCTAGGACAGCTGAGGTCAACATGCAAAACAAAGGTGGTATTTTTTTTTTTTTTTCCTCTTTTTTTTGGGTTTCTGGGCTGGTTTTGTAGCAGCTTACCAAGCTAAAACACTGACAACATTAACGCGAGAGTTGACGGGGATGAGATTTTGTTCGGCTGTTTTTAGTTTGCGTTTGCTGATTTTTTTTTTTAAATAAATAACTACTAGATAATATAAATTTTTAACATCGAACGAGCCAAATTACCTCTTCGAATACATTCTTTTAAAACATTTTTTTATTAAATATAATATACATCCATAAATTATGATATAAATTTTATACCCAAAAATAAAATATATGATATATTTTACATTAAAAAAATATAATTTATATTCTTATTCTACATTTAATAGAAATTATCTTAAAAGATAGTGTATTTAATACTGCTCTAATCTCAATTTGAAAATTTTACTATTACGACAGCATGTAAAGATGAAAAATTCTTTACATGTGTTAATAAATATTTCCAAACAAATGAGTGAAGCAAAGTGTAGTATCAAAATCAAAATCAAAATCAAGAGACACACCTGTCACAATTCTCATTTGCTTGATTTCCCATTACTACCTCCTCCACAACAGAAGAAGAATAAAATGAATTGTGTAAACCACACTCAAATTGTTAGAAGAATTTGGATTTCTTTTATTTCCAAAATTTTTAGTTCAACCTATGCCAATGGCAATGCTTCATCTTGATTCTTGACTATATTTAAGTTACAAGTATGCTGTATATGTGTAGCAGCCATTCATTTGGTAGCATGCTTCAAAACTGGCCGTATTGCAACTTTGAAATCTTCCGAAGAATCTTTGCTCCGAAAATCTGCACATTCTTCCGCATTTTGGGCCAGCAGAATTATGAGCTAGAGATGGAAGAGCAGTTTATGAGGAAAGACAATGCATCTATACAATAGCATATTAAGTATGCAACTTGAATTAACTAAGAGACCTATTAAAATCCTCACCAATGGGGATGGCACCAGCAGCCATGTATTCTACCACGCTTATGCCAAAATGCTCGTCTATCATAGAATGGATTCCCGCAACAGCACCTCCCAGAAGTTTCACCAAGTCTCTGCATTTTTGGCTCTCTATAAAAAGAAAATAATAAGAAAATAATAAGATGTTTTTATGAGGTAAATTAATTTATCGAGACTTGGTGAATAGAGAAGAAGACTGTCTTCGTCTGGGTTAGACGAACCCAGACAAAGTTCCTCATCTGGGTTCGATCGAACCCAGATGAGGAGCTTCATCTGGGTTAGACGAACCCAGCTTGTTCATTTGGGTTCGACGAACCCAGATGAACTCGAAATCAACCCCCTGTTTCCATTTTTTTTTTTTTTTATAAACAGTTTTGATTTTTTTTTCTTAATATTATTGTTGATGTTGTTGTTGTGGGAGATGTTCTTGATGATGTTGTGATGTTGTTGATGATGTTGTAGTCTGTGGAGTTGTTGATGAAGTTGTTGATGATGTTGGTAGGGGTTGATGATCTTTGTTTGTTGAAGATGGATGGATGGACGGTGGAGATCCAATCTGGTGGATCTCCACTTTTTATTTATTTATTTTTTCATTTATTTTATAAAATTAATTTTATATATATAATAAATTATTTAAATTAATTTACCTCTCTATAAAAATACCATTTTGCCCTTCCCATCCAAACAGTCTGTCATTGTTGACCGTTAATTGACCGACGGTTTGGACTATTTTGAAGAGTTTTGGAAAAAGTTAGGGATTAAAAGAGCTGTTTCCAATAGATGTTTAAAATTTTGATATTTCGCGAAACCTTAGGGACTAAAATGAAGTTTCCCCTTTAATTTAAAGTCGGTATCCTATACATATATCTAACATGAACAATTTATCCTCAAATCACAAAAATATCATCAAGTTCTAACTTTTACCAATCCCTTGCAATCATTAACACAAACATAAACAGATAAAAGCAAATCTAACCTCCGAGCAATTTAAGCATTATTATTCATCATCGAGCATCGTCCACGAACACGAGATATCATATCCAAACTTATAGTAGGGTAATGAGTATAGCAAACAACTATGCTGCCAAACAACCGCTAGTGGTTATGTAAATGCATATCCACTAGTATCAAAGTAATACAAAGGCGTAAACAGAAATCAGATGACAAAGCACAACAATGGAGAATTCATTGAATCTTGTAGAGCAAGAGATCTCTGTATATTTTGCTTTTCGAGAATGCGTTTCTACGACTAATACAAGAATGATTTACATAGCTATTTATATACAATGAACTAACTAAGTTCAAGATATCAGCCACTTGAAGGCTGCCACCTGGTCATCAGAAATCTCTAGAAATCAGCTGAGCAAATCCAGTTTGATAAGCTGGTTGCTCTGTAGTAACTGGAGCTGAATAAGCCGAGTGTTCAGGTTGTTGTACTTGCTTCCTTGAAGCTGAAGGTATGTCTGATTGCTGGAAAGACTAGTTGTTTAAAGTGTATGTATACACCTGGTGCATACAACACGGATATATATATATATATTAAATTTGTTAATATTACCTTATTAAAAAGATTAAAACTAATTAAAGATACACCTCATATTACTAATTATATCATATTTGATATTTTTAAACATGTATTATAACTTTTGATCAAAATATTAACTTCTTTAAGATAAAATATTAATATATTAATAAAAATCTAATTATTTATGATTTGGATTAAAAACGTTAAGAAATTGATTTAACTTTTTAGTAAAAAAGAAACCATTAAATTTAGTTAAAATAAATTACAACAAAAAATAAATTAAATTTAAAAAGTAAGGAGGTGCATTAGGTGGAGGTGCACTTCTCACAATTTTCATTTTATTTTAATTAATTTATTATTTAATAGTTTATAATATTCAGCAAAAAACTAAAAGAAATCACATTTTTGGTAATATAATAGGGGGAAAGATTTTAAAACTATCCAAAAACAATCAAACAGATAAAAAAAAAAATCATTTTTAGCCAACTCACATGGAAAATTTGTTTTTAGTCCCTTTAAAAAACTATTTCATCTCCTACCTAAGATTACCAAAATACTCTTAAGTAAAAATAACCTTAAAAAGACCATATTGCCCTTAGTTAAAATTATCAAAATAACCTTCTTCTTCCATCTTCCTTTTATCTTCTCTGTTCAAACTTCTCCAACCATTCTAGTAAGAGAGTCTTCATTCAAGCTTTTTCAGCCATTCGAGTTTCTTTATCTCTAACAAACACATAGTTTTCAAAATCTTCAAGGGTTTTAACTTTGAGTTTTGAAAGTATGTATGTGTTGTTGGTTGTTTTTCAATTTTTTATTCACATTGCTTAGTTAAAGTTCTATAGAGTAATTGTAATTGTAGTTCGAATTATATTAAAATGGATATCACATTGCATAAGTTAGGTTTATCATTTTTACAATTTCTACGTATGCAGCTAGGCTTAATGGTCTTATTAAGCTCAGTTGTTTCACCGAATTGGGTTTAATAAGGTAGTTAAACTCGATTTTTGTAGAGAAAAATTCTCCACCTTCAGGACAAATATGCCCTTCATAGTTTCCTTTTATTTCAAAATAATCAGTGGCTTTTTACAATTTAATCCTAAAAGAAATGAAATTACGATTTAGTTCATTCAAATTTCTTTTGCACCCTAGTATGTAGCTTTTTACAATTTAGTCTGAAAACAATTACGATTTAGTTCAATCAAATTTCAATTTTTCCCTTGCATGTGTAAAATATCAATGTAGTCCTTTTTATTATTTTGATCTAGTTCTTTGTTATGATATTTATAGTTTTACCCTGAATTGAAAAAAAAAAAAGAAAAAAAAGACAAAATAATAACTAAAAACACAAAAAAGACAAAGGAAAAAAGAAGAAAAAATAGCTTCTAATTCAAATATTATGGAGTAAACAGACGCTGGATTTGCAACCAAAGATGATTTGATCCAATTGGCCTAAGAAGCCATAGAGCTACAACTTTTGATCGAGGATATATGGCGCAACCAAAGCTCTCCACAACGTGTAACCTTAAAGATATTAGATTGAGGTCTATTCCCCAAAATGCTACTCCAAACAATGATTCAATTGATAAAGAGATAGAAGATATAATCATACAAAATCAGCAACAAGAACCCTAACATAAGAAAAAGAATGGTGTTGGCCCAGTTTAAACCTCGATTGTAGAGATTCTAAGATAATGTTTTGGTTGCTAGGTCACCAATGGTAATACTTAGTTTTGTCTTTCTAAAAACAGTCTCTTTTTACTTCTTCAATACAATTTGTTGGATATAAGTTATATAAATAAAGGGACTCATATTAGTTTTTCGCATCGAACCTCTAAAATGGCAGGATCAACCTTGAATGTAGTATTTGTCCGTTACTATACAAATGACTATTTTTGGTCTTAATACCATAAGTTTTTTGACATTAATTGTTTGGTCTTTTACAAGAAAGTCAATATATTAAAACAGTAAATGATTTTGTCAAATGGATATTGATGTCTCAAATTTTTTATCTTTTTCATTTCAATTTTAGGGACGATTACACACTTTATAGATGGATGAACGTTTTTGAAAGAAGGAGCATGCACAAATATGATTTAAGAATTTATTGGATCCATTTACTAATTAGAAATGAAAATCAAAAGCAATAACCTCCCTTATCAAAGAAGAGATAAATCTCCCTTAAGAGGTTGTCGATGATATCCTTTATTAAGGTAGCCACAAGAGATCCATGACACAGAAGGCCACAACTCCTTCACCATTAAGGAGATATGGCTTTCTTTATGTCATGATTTTCACATGCCTTCAATATTTTCCTTCCAAACTAAATTTTCCATAGAGATAGCATTTAGGACATCCTCTAGACTTGTAGAACATACAAGAGACAAAAATTAATTATGTGTTGACAACCTAACTATGGATCCAACAATAAACCCTAATTGCCTAGACTTAGGCCACAATATAGGATAGATAACGAACCAATCAAGCCCACAGAATTGGTAGCTTGATCCTCAAGAATCAAAATACAAAATTGACCTAATCCTAGCCTAAGCAATCTCAAACAAGAATACCCAATAAAACCGAAAGAAAATACAAGATACTTGCTTCACAAATTACAAAATTTTATTAATATTACAAAAGTCAAAACATACATACATAACCACAACCTTAAGTCGATCTCATATTTATAACTATGTAGTTCTAACTTTCCTATAAAACATGACTTTCTTAGAAAATAAAATCCTAAAAAGAAATAAATTAAATAACTTAAGAAAATAAAAACATGAAACAATTTTAACTTTCCTAGGAAACAAGTTTTCCTTAGGAAATAAAAACTTAAAAAATAAATAAATAAATCAAATAACTTAAGGAAATAAAAAGGGATAATCCCAATTTCTCCCCTGTAGTTTGATGAAATAGTCAAAATCTCCCTTACTTTAAAAATCACTAATATCCCCCTCTTGATTTACAAAATGGATAAAAAAAACCCTCTCTAGTTTATTAAAATATCTAAAAAAAAACCCCTTACGATCAATTTGGACGTTAAAAATCAATAGTTTACCGTTAATGTGGAACGGCAAAACTGTCCAAATAAAATAAAATATAAAAAATATAAATATTTAATAAAATAATAATTTAATATTTAAAAAAATTGAAAAAAATTCTTCAATGTCCACCTTTAAAATGGACGGTGATGATCAAAACTGTTAAAAAAAGTTTAAAATTTAAAAATATTAATAATTTTTTTCATAATTCAAAAAAATTAAAATTAAAAAATAAAACTTAAAACTACAACACACTCTCTCTCTTCTTCTTCTTCTTCTTTTTCTTCTTCTTCATCTTCTTCTCTCTCTCTCGACGAAAACCCAACTCTCTCTACTTCTCACTCTCTCTCTTCCTCTCTTTCTTCTTTTTCTTCTTCTTTCTCTCGCTCTCTCTCTTCTTCTTTATCTTTTCTTCTTCTTCTCTCTCTCTCGGTAGTACCCAAACTGGGTTTCCGTCGAAAACCCAGCGTCGATCTATGGGTTTCCGGCGTCGAAAACCCAGAGATTTCTAGGTTTTCAGGCTGGAAACCCATATCTCTAGGTTTTCAGTGCCGGAAACCTAAGGATTTCTAGGGTTTCCGGCTGCCGGAAACCCAACCTAGAATTTTTTTTGGTTTTATTATTATTATTATTATTTTGTTATGTTGCTATTATGTTTTGATGATATTGTTACAATGTTGAGGGGTTTGTGTTATGTTGCTGTTGCGTTTGATGATGGTTTGGTTGAATGGAGATGAGTGAAGGTGTCTAGGTTGGATGATGAATGATGATGGTGTTCCGCATGTTTACTGTGTTATAATGTTGAGGGGCAGTTTGGTTTTTTTAGTCACTATTATAGTCAGAAATCAACTCTCACTAACAGAGTTAACAGAAGGGGTAAAATGAGATTTTTAGAAACTATAGGGGGGTAATTAGTGATTACGTTAAACTATATGGGGAAAATTGGGATTATCCCAAATAAAACCTAAAAGAAATTAATATCAAATAACTAATAAATAAATACTATTAAAGTCGAAAATAAAAAATAATAAATAGGACTAGAAAATCCAAACAAATCTAGAACCTAATAGAAATATCCTCCAATGCTCTCATCATTCCCCCTACTTCAAAAATACCTTTGTCCTCAAGGGTAAGATATGAAAATCTCCCCATCATGACAACATAATCTTCCCAACATGCTTCCTTCTTAGGCACTCTTTCTATTGAACTTGTACTTACCAAAACTCGATTTTCACACGACTTTTCGTTCAACTTCGATGTTGAAAGACGTCCTTTGGCTACAACAACATCTTACCTTCCTCCAAAACTTTCTCAATGTCAAAATCCTTAGAATGAGGCTCAAGCATAGTATAAATTTTTGAATAAAGCTTTAATAATATTAATTTTTTTTCATCGAACTCGAACTCTACAGTGGAGAATTTCACAACTAAAAGGTTATGTTTTACTGGTGGACTTGAATGAAGCACTTACTTAGAAAAGAGATCTCCACCCTCTAATTATTGCTTGTTCACAGCTTCTGTTGGCTTCATATGCATGTTCTTTTCCTCATTTCGAATCTCAAGCTTCTCAAATACTATATGCAACTCAGACTTGAATGAATTTTATTCCTTCTCATGTGTCATAATATTTTCCTCGCAAAATTTACTTTCAACATCAATTTGAGATTTTTCATCGTTCATATTCTCTATTAAAATGGATTGTTTTGCCATGACTTTGATATTGCAACCTTTTCAATGATTTTTGCATGTTGTTTAACAAGATTATCCACAAAGGTTGAATTAATCGTCTCTCCACATTTATATCTTTCGCGCGATCCATGCAAAATTCTTTCATCTAACCCACTTGTCGCCACATTCCTCTCACATCCATGGATTTTTGGATAGCCATTTTTCTTTATGAGTTCATAGAATGTCCCTCTTTCCTCTTTCTTATATCTATCTCATATCTACCCGTTCTAGCCTTCCCTTGATTGTCGTCCTTATTTCCTCCATTGATTAGCTTATGGTCATTATTAAATGTGCTAAGGATGCAGCCGCTCCCTCCATCATCCTAGACATTCTTGATTCTCCTCCAATGTTTTAAACCTTCCGGTCTCCATGTCTCTAAATGAAATCTCTCAATGAAATTATCTTTGAGACACTCTTAATGAAATCTCACAACGAAAGTATCGTTGGGACACTCAATGAAATCTCTAAATGAAATTACCGTCAAGAAACTCTTAACGAAATTATTGTCAAAACTCTCTCAATAAAAGCACCAAACTGTTGAGGACATAACTATAGATCCAATAAGAAGCCCTAATCGTCCTGACTAACGTCACACGATAGAATAGATAATAAACTAATTACCATTGATCATCTAGAATTAGAACACAGAATTAACTTAACCTAACCTAAGCAATCCCAAGAAAAAATACCCAGAAAGTCGAAAAGAAAATACAAAATACATGTCTTGTAAATTGCAAGGTTTTATTAATATTAGAAAAGTCAAAACATACATACATAACCAAATCCCTAAACTAATCTCCTATTTATAGTTAACTAGTTCTAACTTTCTTAGAAAATAAAATCCTAAAAGGAAATAAATTAAATAAATTAAGAAAATAAAAACCTAAAACAATTGTAACTCTCTTAAAAAAACAAGTGTTCATTAGGAAATAGAAACCTAAAAAGAAAATAAATCAAATAACTTAAGAAAATAAAAATCTAAAAGGAACTAATAAAGAAATACTATTAAAGTCTAAAATAAAAAATAATATTTTAAAAGAATAGGAAATCCAAAAAAAAATCCGAAACTCAACAGGAATATCTTTCAATGCTCTCATCATTTTAGTAGGTGGCATCTTTCGCGAATATTCTTAGCATCTTAATATTAATCATAGGATCAAATATCATATGCTTAAATCTTAACCGTTCATTTGTATTGAATGTAATTATAAGTAGATGGGTTCTTCATTTGGCCAAATCAATCAAAAAAACCTAAATCTGAAGTTGAAGTACATGTTCTTTTCTTCTCAACGTATTCTACTCTTTTAGGCTTCTTGTGGCGAAATTTAGTGGTTAAGGCTGCACGGCTCAGCCTTCAACAATTAGTCACGTGACATCTATGAGGTAGGCTTTCTCCTGTTAAGAACATTTTAATTTTATTTTAGTTAATTATCTAACTATAAATTTTAATTAAATATGTTCAGAAATTAATCCTTCCTTTGAAATTAACTCGCAGAAAATGTTAAGTGGTGGTGGTCAGGGTGGTGACGATGACATCAACAAAGACAGTGATAGACTAAGCAGTTTGCCAGAACCCATCATCCATCACATATTCTCCTTCCTGGAAACCATTGATATTGTCCGAGCGAGCATGGTTTCTAGAAAATGGAGATATTTCTGGCTATCAATGCCTTACTTGAGTTTCAAACGACAGCCAGGTTGCTTAGCTGAAAATTTCAGAGATTTCATCAATTGGGTTTTGATGTCTCAAAATCGGTCAGGTGATATTCAAAGATTTCGTGTTTGGAGCTTGGATTTGGATGATGATTACACATTTTGTAGATGGATGGATGTTATAACTGGGAAAAACCTACAAGAACTTGATTTGAGAATTCGTCCTAGCGTAGAAATTGAATTGCCTCAATGCATTTTGAATTGTGGATCATTAGTTTCATTGAAATTACTTACATGCGGACCATGTGTTTTGAAGCAGCACATATTACCGGGTTTTAAGAGACTCAAGTCATTAAAGCTACGTTCTGTTGAGTTTCTGGATGCTGGGTTGCTTGGAGACTTAATTTCAGGTTGTCCAGTTTTGGAGAATTGTACCATTGATGAATGCTCTTTTCGTGATGGTCTCAAGATTCTCGACATTACTGCTCCTAGGTTGAAGAACCTGTGCTTACATTTTTCTTGTTTAATAAACTATCGGCTGAAGGTTGCTTGCCCTAATCTTGTGTCGTTCACTCTGTCGTATTTATCGCCAATGGACCTGTTGTTTGAAGAAATGAACTCTTTGCAAAATTTGTTCATGAACTTGCTTCATCTCGATAAGAATGTAGCGGCTGCACAATCTTATCATGTGATGATGAGCAATATCCTCAAAGCAATCTGCAGTGTGAAAGTTTTGAAAGTGTCGGAGACTTTTGTGAAGGTATGTTTTCATATTTTATCATAATTGAATTATAAAGTCATTCAAAGTGTTGTTTTGTATAATATGAAGTGTAATTCTAAGTAGTGATGTCTGATTCTGATAATTTTGTTTGTAATTATAATGATACTTGCATTTTGGTTTTTCTCTTTGTACTACTTTTAGTATCTCAAACTGGCAGTTGATAGCTCAGTGTTCTTCTCCGCTTCATTCGATAATTTGAAGTCTTTGACATTGATCCTCGACTTTGATGACTTTTATGGGCAACCGATGATCAACTTGCTCAACTGGTCCCCAAATCTAGAAGCACTTACAATTACTTTGAAAAAGTCAAGATGGAAATCCGTAAGTTTATTGCTCTTGTTAGACATCCTGTATCATGTGCAGGGTTAATTGAGGTTGTCATCATTATGCAATTTTTTTTTAATGAATTAGGCAGGGTTTGATGGTGATTTCAGCCTATCATGCCTTTACTAAAACATATTGTATAACAACTAATAATTGTTGTCATTGCCCATCATTCTGGAATTTTGAAGTTAGAGATACTTGAAAATAGAACTTTGAATGTAATATTGAGCACGTTACACTTGCAGCATCCAACTTACCATTATATAAAATGATCAAAGGTACATAAGTTGAGTGCCTTTAAATTGTACCTGAGTAGTAATAGTGAAGGATTTTATGGGAAGAATGTATTAACTTAAAAAGAGAATTAATGGCTTACGAAATCCATTGCTGTCAGTAGATGGTCATTTTAGGGTATAAGCGTACAATTTGTTGTGGTTTATGGATAAATGAGTTCGTTTTGTTTGTGACACATTGGTAGTCCCATTTGACATACGGAGCAAATCTAATAATTATTTTGCTTAAAGGTGGTTGTCTTTAGTAATGACCTATTATCTTATATTTGTTGATTAATCATTTTTCTTCAATATTTAATTCTTTTCTTTTTGATAGCTGAATATTTAATTCTTTGATTCTATTGCCTACTGTATTAATAGTTTTATTGGTTTTCACTTGATAGTACGAAGATTGTGATGATCATTTTTTTGTTTTTATGGCTAATACTAGTCCGGGACTCTCGGACCAGAAGAGATTAACATTGTGACGCAATCTGAAGATCGACTCTCAAGAATGGAAGGAAATAACCCATTAACAGATTTTGATGGTCATTGGAATGTGCTCAGTAAGACTATTTCATGTTTGGAATCTCGTCTCAAGACAGTTGAGCTAATTGGTGTTGGAGGTGATAAGCATGAACTTGACTTGATAAGATTTTTCCTAAAGAATGGACATGTCTTGGAGAAAATGAGAATTTCTTGGTGGTCATATTTTTGGCGTACAGGTGGAAATGTGGACAAAATTATCTCGAAGTTGATGAAATTTCCTAGGTCGTGTTCAAATGTTACATTGACATTTGTCAAGCCTGAGAGAGGCTGAATTTCCTTTTCATAAAAAATTCTACTAGATTGTCCCCAAATGGCTGATGTACTAAGCTTTACAGTTCCTTCTTAATCTGTGTTGGCTGTGATTGCTTGTTCTGTAAATGAACAAATATTCTCATCCTGTCTTGGGATGCAATTAGTATGGCCACTTGGCGAAAGAGTTTCATGACTTGTTTTTAATTGATTGATTAAATTCTCAAAAATGATTATATTAATGAATTTCGAATACACAAGATTTGAAGTTGTTAGTTTAACATGACCTTCATTTCAAATTCTAAAAAGATGACTTGCTTTTATGGATTGAAAATCATTGGTAATATATATATATATTGATGATATGATTAAAGGTTTACCTTGGACCTCATTATAATATATTATCGATCATGGACATAAGATTAAAGGTTTACCTTGGGCTTTATTATATAGTATGTAGAGTGATGATATTGGCCCCCTAAAATATATACACCCTTTTTTCCTTGTTCACCCCATTTATCTTTTTTAAAATATTAAAAGTTTGTAATCACACCCCATGAATTACTAATATATCATTTTCTTCTACCTAATCTCCACTACCATCATCATCATCATGCTCTCTATTAAAATTCTCATTTTGATCTTGCATTTAACCCCCCTAAAGCTTGTTTGTAGTGGGTCCTTGGCCTTGAATTTGGGGTAAAAAAGCCGAGAGAGAGCTCACAAGTTCCCCTGCACTTTATTCTCTTCAAATTGGATACTTTGAGCTGTACCCAGAACGAGGTTTTTAATTTTATTTTGTAATATACTATAGTATAGTCTATATACATAACACACCACATCTCACTCTCTATGTCTCCTTTCTTTCTTTTATGTGTATGAGTGTGTCCTACATTGTCATGTTCTACTTTCAAAATCTCAGTCTTACTTCCATTCCACGCATCACTTATTGTCTTTCTTTCTTCGTTTCCATTACAATTTCCCTTCTTAACTCCTCTCAAAATAAGCCAATACCAAGTGAAACTAAGACCCAAAAAAAAAAAAAAAACACCACCCGAACTGGGCATTTTGGATTTCACAAGTGGAAAAACAGTTTTCACAATTAAAGCTTTAGGGATGTAGTACAGTATTGAAAATTTAAAATAATTTTATTTTGGGTGTATATACAATTTTAGAGGGGGGAAATATTACGACTCTGTTATCAGTCATGGATAAGGCTTGGCCCCTTAGGCTCTGGCTCTTCTAATTTAATTGTTGCTTTTTGATTCAGTGTCCCTCAACAAATTGTATGTACATATCTCTCTCTCTATATATATATTTTTTTAATATTACCATCTAAAATTATTGAACAGATTAAAGGTAATTACAAATACACCTCATATTATTAATTATATAATATTTGTTATTTTTAAACATGTATTATATCTTTTGATCAAAATATTAACTTGTTTAAAATAAAATATTAATATATTAATAAAAACTAATTATTTATGATTTGGATTAAAAATGTTAAGAAACTAATTTAACTTTTTAGTAAAAAAGAAATCATTAAATTTAGTTAAAATAAATTACATCAAAAAATAAATTAAATTTAAAAGTAAGGAGGTGCATTAGGCGGAGGTGCACTTCCCACGCTTTTCATTTTATTTTTATATTTTATTTTAATTAATTTATTATTTAATAGTTTATAATATTCAGTGAAAAACAAAGAGAAAAAAAAAAAACATTTTTAGCCAACTCACAAGGAAAGTTTGTTTTTAGTCCCTTAAACAAACTATTTTCATCTCATACCCAAGTTTATTAAAATACCCTTAAATAAAAATGACCTTGAAGAGACCCTATTGCCCTTAGTCAAAATTACTAAAATAACTTTTTTCTTTCTACCTTTCTTCTTCTTCATTCAAGCTTTGATTCAAACTTCTTCAACCATTCTAGCAAGAGATTCTTAATTGAAGTTCTTCATCCATTCAAGTTTCTTTGTCTCCAACAAACACACATTTTCTTTAATCAAAATCTTCAAGGGTTTTAACTTTGAGTTTTGAAGGTATGTTTATATTGTCGGTTGTTTTTCAATTTTTTATTCACATTACTTGTAAAAGTTCTAAAAACTGATTATAGTTGTAGTTTGAATTATATTAAGATAGATATCACCTTGTATAAGCTAGATCTATGATTTTTTCAATTTTTGCGTATGCAGTTAGGTTTAATGGTCTCATTAAACTTGGTTACTTTACCGAATTAGGTTTAATAAGGCAATTAAACCCGATTTCTGTGGCAAAAGAAGCTACCACAGAAATCGAGTTTAATGACCTTATTAAACTTAGTTGCTTCACCGAACCGAGGACTAATGAGGCCATAAATCTCGATTCCTTCAAGCAACTGAGTTTAATTGGGCTATTAACCATATTGTTTTAGTACTTTTTTGTTTACATTGAATATTGATGCAAGAGCAAGTTACAGTACACCTATTACTCTCATAATCCTACCTTCAAACTTTGAACCAGTTATAGAAGAAGCCAACCATTCCCATTAATCTCAAGCCCAATTTCAAACCAATTTTAGAAGTAACCAACCACTCCCACTATCATTACAAGATGTTGTACAATTGGCAACTCATATTGAGTCGTAGCTTCATAGGCAAAGCAATAGGACTGCGTCAATAACTCAATCCTCCAACCAATTGAGTGATGATAGCGGAAGGACTTCTTTAAGACAATCTACAATTAGAACCAACCAAGGACAATCAACTCCTCCCATTCGAACTCTACCGAATGCACGACAGGCTAGAAATTAGACCAGCGAGAGAACTACCGCTAACAGTCTTTATGTTGCTTATTCTCCATGTTCGTTCATGCCTTCAAAAGCATATATAGATCATTCTTTCAGATCTTTAAGTTCTTATTTTCCAGAGGGGATCAGAGAAAACAATTTGAAGCTAGTTGATTTGCATGGAGGCGATAAGACGATCTAGGATAGTTGAGGATCACCAATAAAAGAGTTGCGGATAAGTATAGTAGGTTATAGGGCAAGAGAAGTGTGATAGGACGATCAACTTGAGGTTGTAATTATTCTGTCAACTAGTAGATTTTTTGACGAAGTGATCGAAAAGATTTGGCATGGTATTACTTATTTGAGTTTTCCACATAAAATCTTGTGTTGTTTCAAATCTCTTCCCTGCTTTTATTTTTATTCTCTTCCCTACTTATTTTTATGATTTCAAGATTTTGACATTGTTGCTTGTAGATTGTAAGAATTTTACCATAAATGTTCTGGTATCTGATGGTGATGGGTTATACTCTGTGCGGTTATTGTTGCTTGACCGAGTCATTTGTCTTTCAATCTTTTAGGCTCGCCATTCAACTTATTTTTTTCATATACGAAGTCCTTACAAAATGTGTTCATTTACTTTGATTCTAGACGTGAGTATAGAACAACTGAAGAATATCATCATCTTATGAACAAGATTCTTAAAGTAATTTGCAATATTAAAGTTCTGAAAGTATTTGCAGCGTTTCTGCATGTATGTCTTTCGCATTTCTCATTGCAATAAGAATTAAAACCCTGAAGTCGTGTAATATGAAATGTCACAAAAGCTTTTACAGTAGAAGAATCTATCATGTGTAAGTAGAAGGTAAGTTTATTTGGCTAGCTTTAATGTCCAATTTATAATTTATTAATTCATTTTTGCTTGTTTTCGTAGTTTGATTAATTGGCGTTGAGATGAAATATTATCTAGAAAATTGTAATCAAATTGCCAGACTTGATGTAATTATAATTTGAAATCAGACATATCAAAAAGCATACAGTAATATTATTTCTTTATTTAAAACTTCAGACTTGCCATTATCACATGGAAATGAGATCCGAAGCATACAGGAACTAAGATTAATATGCTATGGCATATGATCCCTAGCGCAATTTTCAGGATAGAATTGCAGTGCTTTGAGGTTGCCGTCATAAATATGCGCATATTTTGCTGATGATATCCTCCTAGTAGTGACACTTTTTCCCCTGGAAGTATTGTTACACAAATAATTTTTCTCTGTGAAATTAACAGTCACATATTTGGAGTCTACTACATAGTCAGCTCCTTGAAAATGGTAGGTCATTGTTGGATGCATATCAAAGTCTGGTTTATTAATATAACAGAACTCATAATCTAGATAACCTGGAGTGAATCGAGTCCGCGTCTGTCTCTTTAGTCCAAAAGACGTGTAGTGTTCATGAAATGACTTCATCACCGCTTCATAAGCTTTCACTCCATTGGCGTGTTTATCAATCAAGGTGACTGGAGCCCCTGAATCAATAAAGAAACCATTGGTGCCACCAGGCCTTCTTCGAAAGGTACCTGCAGGCAAATTCAGGCGCTTCGATCCAACACTTACATCTCTCAGGTTCAAAAAATATAAATTGAGATCAGGCACAATTACAAAGGGTGTTGTTCTGACGCCTGCACGGGGTCGGGGAACATCTTCACCAAACCTGAGGTAAAGATTATTCTGTATTCCTTGTGCAAAAGGAGCCATACAATATGAGAAACGATTTTGGATTCGTCTGGACAATTGGCTCACCAGTGAGAGTGGATGTAAGTTTAATCCCATGATTCCTGAAATCACACCCCTGTCGGCAAATATTTGGAAATCTTTGTTATTATTAGAGCAGCCAAATATTATTTTAGGTATGGTAACGGCAGGCCTAACACTAAAATCTTTGACCACAAACGATTCACAGGATGCAACCCCTCTTGTAACATCTCCAGAGCCATAGGAGACACCATAGACGCATTTTCCATTGACACATTTGAAACGTTTATCATCACCACTACAAATGGGATGGGAGCAAGGAAGTTCCTTATATGTAGTGGAAGCTCTTGAATTATACAAGGGATAGTTTTGGTGGAAACAAGTTTTGCATGGATCACACTGTGTCCAAATCAGGTTACTACCGGTGTCTATCAATAACCACTGCGACTTTGGGGGGGTTCCAATCCCTACCTGCCCAACATAGTACAGAATATCATCACGACTCAGAGGAACAAAAATGTCAGGGTCTAATGTTCCATTTCGGGTAGTACTAGTAGAAAGGAAATTGGCTTTAGCCTGGCTGAATTTAACCAATCTTTGAAGTTTTTCAGTGTGTGTCAGGTTTCCAGGATATAAAGGGGACTCTGGAGAGTCCCTAGGGATGAGCTTAAACTGAAAACCTGAAGGTTTTGAATCTGAAAAATGGAGATTGGAAATGGTAAGGACGAAAAGAAAAAGAGCTGTTGCAGGGAAAGTTTTCATTGGGTTCATTTTGTAAGTGAGGTGTGAACCTCTCCCTCAAGCACTGCCTATACTTATAGTGTCTTCAGTCCGGGGTCATTTACAAATTTTTCCGCTAAATTAATAAATGCAGCAGGAAAATTATAAGAATTTTTCTTTTTATGATAAGTTGTTTAATGAAAAATCAGTGTGCCATTCTGATTTACAAATTTTTCTGCTAAATTAATAAATGAAGCAGCAAAATTAGAAAAATTTTTCTTTTTATGATAAGTGGTTTAATGAAAAATCTGTGTGTCATCTTGGTTTACAATTTTTTTCTGCTAAATTAATAAATGAAGTAGTAAAATTAGAAGAATTTTTCTTTTTATGATAAGTTGTTTAATGAGAAATCCGTGTGCCATCCTATGAATTTAATTTATTGTGAGCAAGTATTTATTTTTCTTTTCTTTATTGAATGCTGAGCTTAAATTTTGAATGTCAATCCAAACAGAGAAGTTTCTACAAGCATTGGGACTGGTCACAATTAATCTCAACAGTACTTTTTGAGTTATGCTATTTTTTTCCAATACTATTTATTTTCAAGAAAGTAAAAATAATTTAAATCATAATATTTTGTTTTCTTTTATTTATAATTGTAATTTTTTTTTAATTTGTATTAAATTTAATAACTAATTTAATCAAATTTAATTCAATTTATTTTTAATCCAATATGATGATTCACCAAACACATGACAATACTATATTTAATTTAATTCATTCAATCCAATCCAATCCGATATGATCGCCATTTATTTATTTTCATTTATTTGTATTTCATGTGTAATGGAATCTCATAATTTAAATTAAAACTTCGTATTGATAAATTCAAGAATTCAAAGTAGACAGCACAATAAAACTACTAAATTAGAAAATTGTGAAGTTGAAATGACCATTTTATTTGAAAATAATTAGTGGCAGACCCAGAATAACAAAGCTCATACTAGGATATCTATTTCAAATTTCTCATGAACTCGATGGATTGTGCTTTCCATCTAGAGGTTACACATTTTACTAGCCAAAATAATTACAACAAAGTAAACATAGAATATTTATGCTCATTAATTTGTGAAGACTATAGGTACATTGTGTTAATCATGAGTCAAGATATCAAGAATTCTGAGGGTAAAGGTAAACCACTATAGAATAACTTAAATCATTTAACTTTGACTTTAGCACTTGATTTTCGCACTGAGATTTCCAAATTCGTTAACTATCATAATCGAATTTTGTCACAATTAGAATGTTTGAAAATATGCAAATGCTTTATTGTAGATGTTTGCATTGAAGATATAATGCTTAGATGGTAACAATTCATGATAATGGATAATAAATATAAAGATAGCATTTGAGGTTTCTATTAACCTCACATCTAGAGGATACACATTATTTTTCTGCTTTAACTATAATTAGCTTATGCTGATGTTAGAAATTTTTTCAAAAAACTAAAAGCATTGTTGAGATAGATTTATCGATTATATCAATATTCTATTTGAATTGTTTTTATTTGAGATTATTACAAATTACTTTAGTACTTACCAAAAAATATATATATACTTGAGGGAGACCATAAGGTAGTGTGTTTTGTAAGGCTGAAATTATGTTTTTTCTTGGTTTTATATTGCTTATTTTTTACAATCTTGTCCGCTACTCTGACAAGACGAGCTGACTTTATTATTGTAATCTATTACCTGAATTACAAGAAATTTATAAGAAGAAAAGAAAAATGAAATCTGATTGATAATTAGAGCATCAGAGGGTTTCACCCGGAGGAAAAACAATGTGTGCTAAAACAAATAGGGTTTGATTACCTTCTTGAAAAACTTAAGTACGTGAAATATGTGAAAAACTTAAGTTCATGGCTTACTCACTGCTTGCTCAAATTCAATTGATATCGTAATATATGTTCTTAAAATATGTAAAAGGTTAATAATTTTGTGAGGTTACAAATTCTATCATTTCAAATATTTAGTGTTCTAAGATAATGGAGGATAATTAAAAGGGGAAGCAACAAGTCTCATTTACATTTGAGTGCACTAAAAGTTAAGGATATTTAGTGTTTAAAAGATTAATGTTTAAATTAAAGTTTATCTTCTAAGATAATGATATTGGATTAGGAGGTTAATTACCCAAGTTGGAGAGATCATTTATCCTCTTAGATAACACCTGATTTGGATTGGTGGATGAAGGAGTTGATGTGAAAAGGCAATGGTAGTGGTAATGTTGAAAGGGCATTTTAATAATTTAACCATAAATTTGTTTTTTATCTTAAGGGCATTTATGTAATTTCATTACAGAATGAAAAACTTTTGGCTACTTATTTTCTAAAAACCTATGTAATTTATACTTATACCAACCTAACTCTAATATTATTTTTTTTTTCAATTCTTATATTTTTCAATTAACTATCATTTTAATTAAATATTATCATTTCAATTTAATAAAAAAATAAAGATATTAATGCCACAAGCAACAATTTCTTTCTTTCTCTTCTTTTAAACAAAATGTTTTTTTATTCTCTAATAATTGAAAAATTAACATAAAAATTCAACACACTAAATTTTTTATTAAAATGTTTTATACCCTAAAATGTGAAGTTTATGTCCTCTTTATCACTATATATATGACAATGAGATGATGCCCTCTGCGTTTTTTTTTTTTCCAAAAAAAATATTACCAATTATAAATTTATCTTTTTATATAATTGTGTGTTAGGTAGATATTCTCATTGAATAAAAAAAAAAATACCAATCACTGAATTTATCTTTCTATACAATTGCCCTTTATAAATGTGTTAGGTAGACATTCTCCTTAAAAGTGAAATGAAAATTAAACAGTATGAATGTAATATGATAGATATCCCTTGCGCGAAAGCAAATGGCAAAATTTGATTTGAAGTATCACAAATTTATGGATTATACTTGTAAAATTTTATGGATTATAGGCATTCCATACATTAATTCAAGCATCTACTAAACTTTTAATTAGTAAATAAAAAGCTTAAGTTAGTAATGAAACTTTGCGTAACAACAATTACGTTGTATAAAAAACATAGAATTCATTTTAAGTAAAGGATATGATCTTGTGGTCCATATTAAATATTAATAGTCTGTGTCATTACCTTTAAAGCTTAGAAAGTCAACAATAGTAATGAGATAATTAAGGTGAAGAATTGAAGATCTCTGTCTTTCCTTTTTGGTGAGGAAATTATAATCAATCACAGAATATTTTCTCTACTTTCAGACTGAAGTAGAAGAGTGCCACTGTGCATGACTTTTTTAGTAATGACACGGTTGTAAACACGTTAAACAAAAGTACAGACATTAATTTATTGGACCACGTTACCAGTTATCATTGATTATGCATGACTCATGCGTACATAAATTGCCACATCAAATCGTAGCACCCCATCTCAGTTTCACGTTGTTCTTCGAAAGTCTGGTACTTGTACAATTTTTTGGACCTGTTGGGCTTATATGGCTTCCTGTGTTCACATGCAATAGTTGACTTAAGTGGTTCGGGTTTGAAATATTTCAACAATTTGCAAACTACTCGGCCTGTACATTTTTGTTTTGTTTTGACATCCAATGTAAAATCACATTTGAGTACATTACAAGTAAAACATCTCTTCCAATTAAGTGCCCATGGCTTATGTCCACCACTAGTTTATTTTACTAAAAACAGAACATATATTTTGTTTCGATCCTCACCATGAGTGGATTGATCTCATATACATGAACCACTACCAAGTACCAACTATTATATGTTCTTATACTTTTCAACCAAAATCCAAATATGTCAATTCATTTAAAAAACTTCAAATAATGTCTTCAGAAAGGAAAAATAATGCAGCAAAAGATAGAAAGTTAGAAACAACTTGTGTTTAATTATTAAAATACATACATACATTTTAGATAAAATATGTTTTTTTATGCATTTTAAATGTTAATTAGAAGTTTAGATGAAAAATTATCAAGTAAGTTTTAATCAGAACGTGAGAATTACCATGACACCTATATGCTGAAGCAGACAAGAATCAAGAAAGCATGACAGAGAAATTAAAAATTCTTAAATGGGAGAAATGGAGATATATTAATTATGGGATAGTGATTGTGTGCTTGGAGGTTGCCATCATAAATGATGCACATATTTTACTGATGATATGCTTCTACCAGATTATTGCTACACAGAAATAACCTGCGTGAAATTAACAGTCAAATATTTCAAATCTATTACATAGATGTCACTATGAGAATGGTGGATATGTTAGGCATTGTGCCTTAAGAGCTTGTAATTTGTAAACGTTTAAATAAATTATAAATAAATAAAGTTTATTTTATTCAAATTAATGTGCATTTATGAAATGTTTGCTTCATACGAATATCATGTAACATCCATGATTACTTATGTAGTTTCAAATTAAGTATGTAAGTGTTATATACAAGAGGATTTAGTTTGAGATTAGTAATCAAAAGAGTCCGTAGAAAGCAAACAAAGTTGAGTACTTTGTTTGCGGTAAATCTACAGCTGCGGTCCATTTCGTATTTGATACGATGATCTTATCCGGGATTGTTCATATAGCGATATGAAAATGGGGGCACTTATATAATAGAGATTATATAGGACTGGACCTCGAAAAAATGAGTTTCTTATTAATATCCGTTAAACAAAGAAATTCTTATTTATCGATTAGATGATCATATATGGATTGATCTTAATCCTGAGTGTTTAATGGACTCCTATTTGTTGGGTCATGTCTTTTGATTTACATGGGTGAAACTGTTATAGATTTACAGTCAATATGCTTCGTACTTTAGAGATGTGATTTAATAAGTGGCTGGGAACATTCTACACAATAGTGGAATCCACTCCTTCTTGCGAGAAGTAGATGAGTAGTTCCCTTAAGTGTTGATTCAGGTCTTGAACAATAAGAGCGCTCAACTTTCTGTTTATGAGTAAATGGAAAGATAAATTCATAAGTTGTTATGGATATATTGTTCATTAGAGAATCAATGGTACTTAAAGGAACAAGATATAATTAGAGAGGTATATGAAATGATTAAATCGATGGACACTGAAAATTCAGATTGTGTAAAACATCTACAATTTTGAGAGTGCAACCTTAAGTTTTTAGTGGAGTAACTCTAAGGTTAATAATAGTGAATTATTAATTAAAGAGTTTAATTAATAATTCCGATATTATTGGAGCTCAAATTGTAGGTCCATTTGGTCCCCTTGCTAGCTCACAACCACATAAAGAAACAAGTTAAAGAATATAATTGGATTGTCTGATTATTGGAATTTATGTACATGTTTAAAAAATTATTTAAATAATTTGATTATTTAAATATTTATAATTATTTAATTCATGGTTAATTATTTAATTATTTGTAGAGGTCATGGGTTCAATTATAAATGATGTCATTAAATTAATTATGATTTAGAATCATTTAATTTAATGAAATAATCATTTAATTAATTAATGGAAATAATAATTTTAATTGGAATAAGATTCCATTTAAATTATATTAAAAGAGTTTTAATTTAATGGGAATTAGATTCCATATTAAATTAAAAGAATAGAATTCTAATCCAATAAGGAATTTGATTCCATATTGGATATGAATTAAGTCTTTCAATTTAAATAGGAATTTGGATTCCTTGTTAAATAAGAAGTGCCCTAGTTTACCAATATATATAAAAAGATGTTTTTATGATTGGTAAGAGTAGGGGTGGTAGAGAGAATTTTTGGCTACTTGAACCAAAAATTTCCATTGATTAAAAATCACCTAATAACCATCTACTTCAAAAGGATCTTCAAAAGATTGTGTCCACACACAGTTTCTTTTGTGAAGAGTCATAGCAAGGAAGATCAAGTGGTGAAGAATCTACGAATCAAAAGGGATCAATTCAATCTTCATGCAAGGTAATATTCGATCTTATTAATTTAATTATTGAATCGTTATTACTAGCATCGATCGAGCATGTTTTGTTTGAAAATTTTTAAAATTCACGTTTCCGCATTTGAATTAAAATCGAAATTTTTTCCTATAAGATACGCCTAGCCTTGGAATTATTATTACACAGAAAATAATCTAACTCTGAAATAAACAATCAAGTATCTCTAGTCTACCATATTGTTGTCACCATGAAAATGGTAGGACATTGTTGGATGTTTATCAAATTTTCATTTATTAATATAACAAAGCTCATAATCAGTGGCAGACCCAATGTAACCCGGTATAACAATGCTCATACCGAGATATCAATTTCAGATTTCTCATGAACTCGATCACACTTAATGGATCGTGTTTTCCATCTAGAGGTTACACATTTTACTATCCAAAATAATTACAACAAAGTCACCATAGAAGATTTATGCTCATTAATTTGTGAAGACCATAGAGACATTGTGTTGATCATGAGTCATGACATTGTGTAAACCACTATAGAATAACTTAAATGATTTCCAAATTTGTAAATTATCATAGTTGAATTTTTGTTACAATTAGAATGTTTGAAATTATGCAAATGCTTTATTGTAGATGTTTGGATTGAAGATAAAATGGTTAGATGGTAACAATTCATGATAATGGATAATAAATATAAAGATAGCATTGACGTTTCCATTAACCTCACATCTAGAGGATACACATTATTTTTCTGCTTTAATTATAATGAGCTTATACTGATGTTAGAAATATTTTCAAATAACTAAAAGCATTGTTGTCTGTTGTGATAGATTTATCCATTATGTCAATATTCTATTAGAATTGCCTTTATTGGAGCGTACGGTTATTACAAAATTACTTGAGGAAGACCATAACATAGGTGACTAGCTGTTGTGTATTTATAAAAATAAATTTACCATTCTTGTGATTTATACCATAAGGTTATGTTAGTCATTATGTACATATGTTTTGATATTCAAATACTCGAGAATCTTATATAGCTATTGTTTTTATTGCATTAAAAACTATAAAATCGTTGTGGTAGCAAGTATACCCTAGTTAGTAAATCACACATCTTAGTGAAATTGAGGTCCTAAATTCGGAATCCTTTCTCCTCCAAAGCTGTGAAATTGTTTTGTAGGTTTATATACTGTCAATTTTTTTTCTTATCTAATTGAAATTTTTGAGATTAGTTTTATTAGTTTTCTTGTTTAATTTTTTTCTTTATTTATAATTTTTTTTATTGTTTGGTCAGAGAGAGACTAATTCGCTTTTGTAAATAGTATTATAAATTAAAATAAAAAATAAATGTGAGACACAAAAGTATAAGAGAGGAGAGCAAAACAAAAAGTAAAAGGGAGGATATATTAATTTTGGAAATAGAATATAGGAAAAAGGAGAGAGGAGATTATATAATCAAGAAAATATAGGATAAAGGAGTGGAAAAGGAAAAAAGAAAAAAATATATAATTCACCAAATCCTAAGCATCCACATATCGAACCCATCAAGAAGTACAAGGATTAAGGTGAACCATAATAGAATGACCTAAATAATTAAATTTTGTCAATCTCCACTACCCTCACATACCATGTTATGGATTAGCCGTGACAAATGATCAAAATAATTTTATATGTGAAACACACCACCCTTTAATAGGAGTGATTGAATATCTATCTTAACCTTAAGAGGTCAGGGATTCAAGTCTCGTCTTTATCCTTTAAAACATACGGTGTGGATTGTGAGTCTTATTTTGATAGGAGTTGCCCTCTTCTTGGTTGTGAGAGTGATCATCTTGCCCGCATCATCAATGATCTATGTCGGTACATTCCAACAATCATACAACTTATAAGGTATTGACGTTTAAAAAACAAAAAATAAATAAATAAGTAAATTATATGTGCAATGGAGGCAGCTGTTGTAGTTATATTGAGATTTTAAAATTTGTAATTATCTAAGTTGAATTTTCGTCCCAATGGCCTAGGAAGGTTCGAAATTGATAAGATAAGAGTAAATTCATATATGATTTTATGTATTAAATTTTACATTTTTTTGTGACCCCGCCTCAACTTTCCCGTAGATATAGCAAAATGTCTTTATTTTAAAGACTAATAATAGATATGCATTAGTGCTTATGTACTTGGACCATTAACATGTATTAATGTAAGGATAAATATAATTCTTTAATTAATGATTCAAATCTTATCTAAGACCCTACCAATCACCAATTAAGTTCCGCTTTCATTTTTATTTTTTATTTTATTTTATTTTTAAGAAAATATTTCAATAAACAAAAGAACAATATTAAACCGGTAGGTCAACCAGAAAAATAGACTCCATTAAAGGAGAAACTTCATTAACCCAAAATAAATCAGACTCGAGACTTCGAGACTTAAAAGCCAACTTAGCAATACAATTAACAACTTGGTTAGCAAGCCTAGGCACAAAACCAAACTTACTAATCACCATTTTATCAAGATGCTAAAAAATGTCTCCCATAACCAATTGAGTTCTATTTTCAGAAGCAATTTGGTAGTCATGGTACTTTATTATTATTTAAAGTTGCACCACCCATAAATTAATAATTTTATAATACAATAATAAAATTATCGTAAATTTTCAAACTAGCATCAAATCATCAAAACAAGTGTTTTTTTTAACACTACCAATATTCATGAATTATAGTTCACAAATAAAAGTATGTTTTTTGTGATTTTTATTCATAAACCAATGCTTTTATTCACTAACAGTCAAACTAACTGATATCATAATGGATGGGGGTAAAATTGACATTTTCAATTATGATGCAGGATGATGACATGTGAAAGTGAGATAAATTGAGTTAAAAAATGAAAATTAAAAATAAAATGACTTTGAATTTAAAAACAAAGCCACTTTACACACCCTTTCCACGCCATAGCCCTTTTCACGCCACACCGCACCCCGTTTACACGCCACACCGCACCCTGTTTCAACGCCACACCACACCCCGTTTCCACGCCACACCTGTTCACCGAGCATCGACCACCGACCCTCGACCACTACCGTCACCGTCCGACGGTCACCTATTTGCTGTCGTTCGACCCGTTCCGCTATTGTCAACCCGCAGCCCGTTCGCGCACAGCCGTTCGACCCGTTCTACCGTTGTCAACCTGCACCCCGTTCCGCCGCTCAACCCATAGCCCAGACGCCGTTCGGTCAACTTCTCGAGCAGCGGTGATTGTCTTCATCAAGTCAGGTGAGTTCATTAGGGTTTGAGCGGCGGTGATTTTCCTTCTGATTTTGTTGTGGGTTTTGCTAAGAAAGGCTGTATGAACATGGGTTTACATACATGGAGCAAAAGCAAAAAAATATTACATACATGGAGCAAAAATTAGTTTAAAAAGAAAAAGAAAAGAAAATGAGCAAAAATTATAGGCTGCCATAAACTGAAAATTATGGCTGCAGTATAAGAATGAGCAAAAGCTGGAGTATAAACTGAAAAAAAAAAAAAAAAAAAATCAAAAATGAAAAGCTGGAGCCTAAGCATAAACTAAAAAATATATATAATAATAATAAAAGAATCACATTTTCATTAAAAGATTTAAGAAAAATTTTTACTATAAGGGTAACATGGTAATTTTACAATTAATGAATATACATCATGAATATTATATCATTGTAATATTTAACTTTAGTTGGGGGTATAATGGTCTTTTATTTGTTGTAATTGAGTGTAAGGTTAAATTAGTCTTTTAACATTTGTTGTTAGATTTGACTGTTGGTTGACTAATGGGAGGGACTAATTTGACACTTTTTTGAAAAGTTAAGGTTCAGTTTGTCCTTTTTCGAAACATAGTTAAAAATTTGATCATTTCCCAAAAGTTAGGGACTAAAATGATTTTTCCCCTTATTTAAAGTTGCACCACCCATAAATTAATAATTTTATAATACAATAATAAAATTATCGTAAATTTTCAAACTAGCATCAAATCATCAAAACAAGTGTTTTTTTTAACACTACCAATATTCATGAATTATAGTTCACAAATAAAAGTATGTTTTTTGTGATTTTTATTCATAAACCAATGCTTTTATTCACTAACACTAATGATATTGAAGGAAAAAAAAAAAAAAAAAAAGAAGGAAAACCATTTTGATAATCCATTGTTAGTTCAAATCGTGCTAATTTTAGTATTAGCGTAAAAAGAAAACCCTATAAACTCCAAAATACCTCAATTTTTATTAACGTTTTCCGCGTCACGAATCCTAACACCAAAAATGATCATTTTTTCAAATTTCTCAATAGGACCAAAAACTTTAAACATTGATAGAAACACTTAAATTATGATAAGTGAAGTAAAAATTGGTTTAATATTTCGTTTTAAAACTCATTTTCTGTTAGTATTTTTGCAATCACAAATCCTCAAAAGTTAAGTGTACTGAAAATGTTCACTTTTCAAATTGCTCAATCAAGCCTAAAACTTTAAAGTTGATTAAAACACCCAAATTAAGATGATAGTCGCAAAAATCAGTTCATGATTTTGTCTTAAAACGTATTTTTTATTGATGTTTTCACCGTTTCAAATCCCTTAGGGATTAATATGCCGAAAATTATCATTTTTTCAAATTACTCAATCAAGCCAAAAACTTTAAACATAGATATAAACACTCAAATTATGATGATTGCTATAGAAATCAATTCAAAATTTTGCTAATGCATTGACATTTTCATCAACACGAATCCTCTAGAGGGTTAGTATACCGAAAATGGTTATTTTTTCAAAATTTTTTATTAGACCTTAAACTTTAAACATTGACAAAAATGCTCAAATTACGAGGATTGTTGTAAAAATTGATTCAAATTTTCATTTTAAAACGCATTTTTTGTTAGTGTTTTCTCCATCACAAATCTCTTAGAGTTAAGTACACTAAGAATGATCATCATTTCAAATTCATCAATAAGGCCTAAAATTTTAAACATGGATAAAAACACTCAAATTGTGATGATTAGGGTACAAAACGGTTCAAGATTTTATTTTAAAACACATTTTTTGTTGACGTTTTAGTTATCACGAATCCCCTAAGGTAGTGTATATCGAAAATGATCATTTTTTCAAATTCCTCAATCTGGTCTAAAACTTTAAACGTTAATATAAAGACTCAAATTAGGATGGTTAGTGCAAAAATCGATTAAAGATTTCACCTTAAAACGTATTTTTGTTGATATTTTCGCTATCACAAATCTTCTAAACATTAGTACACTGAAAATAATCAATTTTTCACATTTCTCAATGAAGCTTAAAACTTTGAACGTAGATAGAAATACCTAAATTATGATTATTGCCGCAAAAATCGGTGTAAATTTTGTTTTAAAACACATTTTTTGTTAACATTTTCTATTATGAATTCCCTTAAGATTAGTAAACGAAAATGGTTATTTTTTCAAGTTCTTCACTCAGACCTAAAACGTTAAACTCCGATAGAAAAGCTCAAATTATGATGATTGCTGCAAAAACTGGTTCAAAATATCGCTTTAAACCACTTTTTTTTTTTGTTGCTGTTTCATCGTCACAAATCCCTAGGTGTTTGTACACAAAAAATGATCATTTTTTCAAATTTTTCAACTAGACTTTAAACTTTAAATGTTGATAGAAACGCTTAAATTATAATGTGATCATAATATACATACATATACATATGCACAGAAGTTGAGGCAAGAATTTTAAGTGGCAGATCTATCATGCTTAAATCACATTATTAAATTAAACAAAATTATAAAATTGGTTAAATTTTAAATGCGTTTGTCCTCATTTGCAATTTCTGTATACAATATATTACATTAAATAAAATATTATTATGAACCGCCCTATACTAAAATAACCATTCGAATATACAATCAGACTATCAGAGAAGCTATTAATTCAGCTCTAGCAATGAAAATAAAACTAAAATAAAAGTGTCAAAATATTTAACATATTGAAAACAACGATGAATCTAACAATTTACATTATAAGTATGTGCAACAGTCTAACATTCAACCACTCCAAATGCACACCACACCTACTCTGTTTTAACTTAATTTGTTTGTAGAACGTGTATTCATCTAGTTGCTGCTTTGCTGCATCAATAGCCATCTTCAGTCTCAATTTCCTGCATTCAAATAATTTTGCGGATGGCGTCTGCATATTCTTCTGCATTTTGAGTTGACTAGAGAACCTGTACGAAGAACAACAATGAAAACCTAAGCATTATATAACAGTCTCCATCTAACTCTGGAAAAAATGTATATACTTTCACTGATTGTGCTTTTTGTTTTCACATAGTCCATCTTCTTCTTGAATGATTTGTAGACTGTCGTTAATCGTTTACCAAGGTTCCCTAGCATCATTTGCAGTCCAAAAATTCTCCATTTGGCCAGTGACCACCTAGCTGGAGATTCTCATCATCATCATCATCAAAATGATAATCAAGATCTAGATCATCTGACTCAAACAAATTCTCAAAAACCATCATCATCATCATTACTGTCATCTTCGTCTTCATTGTAACCATCATCATATTCGCCAAGATTATTTCCGTAAATTCTTTGCTTTTTCTTCTCTCGCCTAATCTTTTTCCCTTCCCCAATCAACTTAATCAACTTTTCTTTAATCACCAAACTTTCATCCTTCTCTAAAAGTTTTCCCTTGTCATTAAACGCTTCTACTAACATCACAGAGTTTCGTACGCCTTTCAAACTCACATAGAATAGTCCCGGGTGCCTCAAAATCATCGCTCTCAACTTGTTTGGCAGCCCGAAATCCTTCCTAAAATGAGTCAAATGGTCTACTAAAGTCCTCTTTTCAACCATCATCCCTAGCACTTCTCTCACCACTGCACAAGCTCTCTTCTCCGCTTCAAGAGACTCTTTAGCTAATTCTTCTATTAGAAGTGGTATATGGGCACACAATCGGCATTCATTAAACTTTATCAAGAAGTCCTTGAGATGCCTCTTCAAATTCAATCCTTTTCGAAGCCTCAAGTGCTTGAATTTTAGAGGCCTTTCTACTATCAATTCAGGTGTGTTCAGTTTAGGATCAGGCAGAGGACTCGCCAGTTGTGGGTCCCATGATACAAGCTCAAGAGCTCGACCATATGAGGTGTCCACAATCTTGAACTTCTCTTGGTAGTCATTGCAAAGTCAAGACCTGAAATTAGGAGGCAGGCCAAGATCCGGAGCAAGGTGAACCAGCTTTGAGAGCAGAAGCCGGCAATGAGAAGAGAGCATGAGAAGCTTCTGGAGTTTGTTGGCCAAAGTGACGGACATAGCTGACTTGAGATCCATTTCTTCCCTAGCAAGGGCTGCTGCAGTTGGAGTTAAACGAACACACAGGTGATAGCCTGATTTCGTTGCATTCAATGGTGTTGGTGGCATTGGAATGTTGAAGAGCTCAAATATCGTCGGGTAACGATAGATCATTGAGCGGATGGAGCGATGCTCCGGGAGGGCAAGATAGGACCGGCATTTGGACAGAATGTGGATGGGAATATAGTGTTTTGGCTTGGAAAGTAGTAGAGTTTTCAGCTTCTGAACAAAACGGATTCTGTAATTCTTTTCAACATGTTTGTCTAACGAACGACTACGAACAATCTTCGGAGTTGAACACCAAACCGAAAAAGGCTTACTTCTAGGCTTCTTCCATGGAGTAGAAGACAGGGAGAAACCAGAATCAAACAAAATATTATTTTGCGAAGAAACACTCAGGCAAAACGCCATTCGATATCAAAACGAACCTAACAGCATAACAATGTATTCTCCTATGCAATGATATCAAAACGAACCCAACAGTATAACAATGTATCCTCTCCACCTAAAAACAAAAGTCATATAGATTGTTTTGTTAGTAACAGATGATTCTTGTTCTCATCAGGTTGATGCAAATTCTATGACACTAGAGCACAATACAAAAACGTTATACATCAAAACTCAACACAAACCATTTACGTTCTTACTAAAACAGTCACATAGAGAGCATAAATTAAGGCTTAAACCACATATTTAACAAATTCAGCTAGACATTAACACAAACAAATGATGGGCAACTTAGAATAGCAGTTGAAGTATCAGAAATGCAAAATCAAGTTGGTGGGGTGTATGATTTCTAGCTTTTTATTAAAATAAAAGGACCAAATCGGAGAAAGAGAAGTGGAATTTACCCGGGACAGCTGAGGTCAACATGCAAAAGAAAATAAAGATGGTTTTTTTTTGCCAAGCTAAAACACCGGTAACATTAACGCGAGAGTTGACGGGGATGAGTTTTTGTTCGGCTGTTTTCGTTTGCGTTTGCTGATTTTTTTCTTTAATAAAGAATTACTGGATAATAAAAATTTGTGACATCGAACGAGTCAAATTACCTCTTCCAATACATTCTTTTAAAACATTTTTTTATTAAATATAACATATATGCATAAATTATGATATAAATTTTATCCCCAAAAATAAAATATATGATACATTTTACATTAAAAAGTATATAATTTATATTCATATCTACGTTTAATAGAAACTGTCTTAAAAGATAACGTATTTAATACTGCTCTAACACCAATTTGAAAATTTTACTATTATAACAGCAGTAAAGATGAAAAACTCCATGTATGCTAATAAATATTACCAAACAAATGAGTGAAGCGAAGTGAAGAATCAAGATCAAAATCAAGAGACACTTGTCACAATTATCATTTGCTTGATTTCCCATTACTACCTCCTCCACAACAGAAGAAGAATAAAATGAAAGTGTCAACCAAACTCAAATTGTTAGAAGAATTTGGATTTCTTTTAGAACCAAAATTTTTAGTTAAACCTATGTCAATGGCAATGCTTCATCTTGACTATATTTAAGTTACAAGTATGCTATTTATGTGTAGCAGTCATTCATGTGGTAGCATGCTTCAAAACTGGCCGTATTGCAACTTTGAAATCTTCGTAGAATCTTTGCTCCGAAAATCTGCCAGCACGTCGCCTTGCAGCTGCAGCCATATTTAGTCTCCCTGGTGCAGGCATCCTTATAATTTTCAGAATGGCATCTGCATATTCTTCTGCATTTTGGGCAAGAAATCCTGTTTGCTGGCCATCTTCTTCTAACACGATGTCCATTTTTGGGCCAGCAGAATTATGAGCTGGAGATGGAAGAGCAGTTTATGAGGAAAGACAATGCATCTATACAATAGTATATTAAGTATGCAACTTGGATTAATGAAGAGACCTATTAAAATCCTCACCAATGGGGATGGCACCAGCAGCCATGTATTCTACGACGCTTATGCCAAAATGTTCGTCTATCATAGAATGGATTCCCGCAACAGCACCTCCCAGGAGTTTCACCAAGTCTCTGCATTTTTGTAATACCGAGTCAATGACTTAGAGGAAACTATATTATGGATGTTGATATATACAATTTCATGTGTTTATCATAAGAATAATTAGGATTTGGCAGTGAAAAACAACAAATTGTGAGGTTGAATAGTACATACCTGTACATTAGATTCTTATGAAATTCCACATCCCCATCTACCTTTAATTCAACTGCTTTTTCTTTTAAATTCTGCAAACGTTCATCGTCTGATTTATTTCGACAACTGCCCACAAACTGGAGTTTAGGCCTAGGAAGGTCGTCATCTAGGTTCTTCATGGTAATTGAAAAGGCCTCAAGTTGAAGAGGATGTGCCTGATCAACAAAAACTAAATTGTGAAGTACTATAATAACTGAGGCCCCAAATATGAGCCACTATAACTGCAGTACCTTCCATTAGTCAGTTTTATGTGATTATGCCCACCTTCTCTGGACGAAATTGAGCAACAGATATAATTGCTGGACGTTCTGTTGGTCTTTCCAGAGGAAGTGCCTGTTCAGATATTAAAACTTTGTAATTAATCATAGGCGTTTGCCATTAAATGTTTATTTAAACGGAAAAAAAAGCCACATATTGCAAATATACAAGTCCAGATGTGGAAAAATGAGAAGTTTCCATAGACACAACTATCTACATATATACACATAAAGGCTATGACAAAAGCCCTTTAATGTAATCCATAAACCAATCAGCCGAATCCAGTTTAAGATACTATGTTGTTGCTTTGAAACTAATGAATTCTGGTTGATTTAAAGCATCAAACTTAATAAAATGGAACTGTTAAATAATAACATAAATAAGATTATTTAAGATCACAATTGATTGATTCTTAAAATTAAGAAAGAGAAGGACACAAACCTGAAGTCCCGAAGTATCACAAGGAGGATAGACTCGCTTTATACGGTCTGGTATTCTCCATAACTTTTCAATATGAGACTGAGTCCATGATGAGTTGACCATTGCCAAGTGTGCACAGGAGCCTACAAATCCATACATCCAGCTAAACAATGTATAATAAATAATTTTGCTGTAGGAAAGCCAAATGCTGCCAGAAGAGACAACTTTATTAGGTACCACAAGAGGGGAAAACAAGCCTAAAAAGTACCCAAATTCTATAAAACAAGAAACCCAAAAGATCTCTTAAGCACTTTATAATAAACATGGAAAATAAACAAGACCTAAATAGATTATAAGATGCACCAAAACTGATTTCCAAAGACCAACAATCTCAATAGTCAGTCAATGGTGTGCTTGTGTGCATTCTGACATGATGCAATTCAGTGAATGCTTTAATTTAAAGTCAGTATCCTATAACATATCTCTAACATGAACAGTTCATCCTCAAATCACAAAAATATCCCCAAGTCCTAATTTTACCAATCCCTCGCAATCATTAACACAAACATACAAACATAAACAGATAAAAGTAAATCTAACCTCTGAGCAATTAAAGCATTATTATTATACATCGAGCTTCGTCCACGAACACGAGATATCATATCTAAACTATAGTAGGGTAATGAGTATAGCAAACAACTATGCAGCCAAACAACCGCGCTAGTGGATATGTAAAAGCATATCCACTAGTATCAAAGTAATACAAAGGCGTAAACTTGCACAAAGCTTCCCATGATAGATACACCGAACCAAAGCTTTGACCAATCATAGTGAAACGCGGATAAGTACTCTCTTCGATCCACTTCCTTTTATTCAAATGCACCACCTGATCAACAAGAAAATCAAACCACCACATAAAGCAATTAAATATATTCATTTTCATACATCATTTAAGCCTCTAGTATCAACTAAACATTACATACTAAATTTCATGCTAAAAAGCAAATTAAACTATAAAACTAGCTTATAGTGTTCGATCTATTCAACTCGAATCAATAAAACTCTAAAAACCCAGAAAAACCCAGATCACAAAATGAACAAATCAACAAAATAAAGGTTAAAAATTAAAATTAAAAATTAAAAAAAAAAAAAAAAAAAAAAACCTTGGGTGGGTGGGGGAGGCGGACGCCGAAGCGATCGATGGCGCGAGAAGTCAAGGAGTGAGGGGAGGCGTCGTGGTCGCCGGTGTAGACAACACAGTCGAGGTCGGGGGACTCTTCTTGGATGGCTTTGACGGCGCACCAGAGGACTCTCTCGCCGCCGCCGCCGTCGTTGGTGTAGGGGTGGAAGAACCCAACTGCCCGTTTCCGGTTTCTCCTAGCGGTGATTATGTGGGTAGTTAAGGTCACGACTGATGCTAGAAGTAGAGTGATTAGAGAGCATATGAGGATGACCAGCGCCATTGGTATGGATTCTATGGAAACCAAGAAGGGAAGACCATGTCAATATATATGATGACTTTCTACATGATACCAAGTTGGGTACTTTAATCCATCAGACGTTAAAAAACAGGCTGTGTGCTTTAATTTAACGAAGATGATTTAAAATAATAATAATAATAATAATATTTCAGTTTAAAAATTGAGCTAAATTGACTTCTTTTTTTTTTTTTTGAAAAGGACAGCTAAATTGACTTTTGAGTGATAAAAACCATACATATGGTAAATTCTAAAATAAAAAATAATAATAATTGATCAAGTAAAAATGAGATTTAATTGAAATTAGCACTCGAAATTTCGATATGACAATTAATTTCTGAAATTTCATTCATAAAAGAAAACAAAAAAAAAAAGAATAAAATATTAAAGCTATTTGGATAAAATTAAGATTATAGAGACATTTATTACGATAAACACTACTTATATAATTTGAATATTTATTACTTGTACAATCTGAATTTTTACTCTCATAATCGATATCTCAAAATCGAAAAATATCACGATTAATCACTACTTATACAATATAAATATTTATTACTTATACAATTTGAATTTTTACTCGCATAATAGAAAGATATCAGAACACGCCAAAAATTAATCGTTACTTATACGATCCAAACTTATAATATATGATTAATAATGAATGAGATATGTACATTTATCAATACTAGGAGCTGGTGTAATTGACTTAGATGTAATCACTTCAAAATTCCTTTAACATGCATCTGATTTTTTTTGTAAAACTCTTCAATTTGATAAAAACACGATCTAATTTATTAATCCATTATGATTGTCAATTAAATAGCTCTTACAAACAAAGTTTTAATTTGCCTTTTGCCATGGATCAGCATTAGCTAAATCAATCGCAACAGCAAATCTTGTTAAAGGAATTAGATTTTCTTCTAGGAAATACTTTGACAAGAACACAACCCTCTTCGAAAGAGATGGTGTCGCTTGACAAAATCCGTTACATTTGAACTCAATTAATGCTTGAAGATAACATAACACAACACAATCAATTTAACACCATTCTGGTTCCCTAGACCAATGAATTTTAGGCAAGTGCAGAATATAACAAATTTTCTTCTAAATGAGTACTGAACAGATGAAAATGCCACAACCAACCATCCGTCTACTCAGAATTACTTTCCGAGTTTTAGATCCAACACTAAATCGTATAAAACTAAACACAGCACAATATTTATGAGCACAAAACCAGCAACAAAGAAAACTATTATTCATAGGTATTCACGCGACCAGTAAAATGACAAGGCGAGGGATTGTGAACATGCTCGTGAGCAAGAAGAATTAATGTAAGCAGAGCCAGAATATAACTAATTGGAACTTAATGGGTATGGAAGTGTTCCATATTTGTACGCAGTCATGTTCCATATTTGTGTTCCATATTTGTGGTCGATTTCAGACCGCAAGAAAAATAGTACAAAATGCAGGAAATCCTCGGCATGCTCTCTACCAGCAGCAGCCAAAAAAAAATGCCTCTGTGCTAACCAAAAAAATATTACAACACATATCAACACACCTAATACAAAAAAAAAATGACTCATTATTTAAACTAGATCTTCAACCCATAAAGACAAAAGGAACACGAAAAATAAAAAGAAACAATGAAAGGCGTCAAAAGCCTGAGATAAACTGTCACTCAATTCAGAGCCTGACAACTAGCTTCCTCTTCAATGGCCAAGGATTTCACGCCTAAAATTTGAACTATCACTGGTTTCAGTAGCTACCCATTGGTGGCATGCCAAAAGGTGGCATCCCAGGCACTCCTCCCATGCCACCCATGGGTGGTGGTGGAGCAAAACCTCCTCCCATTGTTGGTCCTCCCATTGAGGGGCCCCCCATTCCCGGCATTGGTGGTGCAGGCAAAGCAAGAGGCAGCAGCTGAGCATACATATTCTGCAACAAAAGATAATCACACGAATTAAGATTTGATACTCAAGATCCCAACATCAAGGAAAGAAGCTGCCCACGGCACATTAGAGTAGGCCTAAATTACCTGCTGTGCAATTACTTCCTTTTCTTCCTTCTCTTTAGCCTTGACCTCGTTTTGGGCCTCAATTCTGTCCTTAATAAGTTCATCAACTTTTCCTGTGTATTCACGGATAAACTGCAAGGACAGAAACAAAGGTAAGATAAATATTGAGCACAAGGTTTAAACCTCCTGAAAAGGATGGACAAGAGTGGAATTTCCAAGCAGAACAGCATCAAAGTGTTAAAGGTCGCAACTGAAGAGTAAGGGTCATTTGAGCTTACTCATACATGAAGAGAAAGCAAGTCAATAAACACATTTACATTCATTTTTTAACCAATATTTTGACAGTTAAGAGTGAGGTGATTAGAGATTAAACAAAGAAATTACCTGCAACAGATATGGGAAGGCAAAGTCAATCATGTTGTTCATCCAGGCAAGCTCAAGGGCAACGTCAGGTCGAATTAACTCGTAACACACAAAGAGGCATGATGCAAAGCATTCTTTCTTTCCCTGCAAGAAAATCGGTAAAAAGATTAAATCTCACATTCAATAAATATGAAAATATAAATGCTACACATGAAATAAAAACTATGAAAAACCCTAGTTAAAACTAAACAAAAGATCACATATATAACAAAACCAATATTCTCCATCCTAAAAGTAAATTGTTTACCAAATCTGACATTGTATATGCAAACAATGATCACTTCTACACTAAAATAATATGTTAATTAGAAGCAAACGTGTTCTTGACTGCTCACATACCTGTTCAATGAAATAAACAAGCAACTCTTCCGCAAGTTCACGGTCACCAGATTGTGAGGCTGTTTCCATGGCATCTTTGTAAAGGTTGTCTTTCTTTGACAGAGCAATTGATTGCTTCCATCTGCCAGCCTTTTTGTAAATATAAGCAGCAACACGTCTCATTTCCACAAGCTCATGTTTCTCAATCTGTTCAAACCATTTCCAATAACAGTTACAAATTGGACTATTTCTCAGGAAAGATAAAAAATAATAACTAAATAAAAATAAAAATAAAAAAACCAGATAAAAAGATAAAACCAAGTAGAAATTATTGTAGCTCACCTTCTGTGCAAGACCTATCTGATCAAAGTTATCATGCATATCAATTGATTCACGCAACCTCTCATAGTCTTCCTCCTCTACATAAATCTGGTTCAAAGCCTCATTCACAGCAGAAACATTGTTGCTCTGAACTGCTATCATATATGGCTTCACAAGGAGCAAGTGGCCAGCCTGAAAACCACAGAGATTTAACATAACCTCACAGGGTTGAAATATATGAAGGAAAACAGAGTCTGATTTATATGGACAAAAGCATATGCTACAACCTTTCGCATAATGTCAACAACACGTGTATGGTCCACACGAAGGGCGAGCACATTGAGTAGATCATTGATAAGATCAGGATGTTCTTGCAAGTAGAAGTGAACAGCCTTATAATATAGCTCCACATTAGCAACTTTGACTGCAACATCTTTGAATTGCATGTGATCCCATGCTTCAGGGGAATGATTCATGATAGTAGTTGCAGCATTATCAAACTCGTCGTATTGAATGTACAAATAGGTAAGTTCCTTCCAGTGCTGCTGTTCATCACAAGCTCGAATGAGCTTGGGAATATTGAGACGGGTGGAGAACAATTTAATATGCTCCATAAGCTTCTCAGGACGATATCTGGCATACAGAACTCCCAGCTCTGTGAAAATGCCCATATGTGCTCTTTCTAACCCTAAACCGCTTTCCATGAGAGAGATTAATTCACTGAAGTATCCTCTGTTCTGGTAATAATCACTAACCTCTTCCAAATCATCCACCTACAAAATTCAGAACAGCAGATGTCAAAATACCAAAGACAAACATGCATGCATATGCTCAATCAATGACAGCATGAGCATATATCTATTCAAAAACTACGAGTGCCACATATTAGTGACAACACTTGCAAAACATGGAGCAAGTTTTAAAACTTTATGCCAGGTAGATCCAGTCTTTCAAGCTTCTAAAATTCTGCTCTAGGAGAGAGAATTCAGATATTAAATCTATAACAAGCATTCCAACATTGTTGACAGAATTTTTTTGGGCTCCACGACGCTTAACTTATTCGATCTTCCAGAATTCTGAAACAACTAGACCTTATGAAAAAATAAATAAATAAAACAACTTTTATTAAATTACCAAGTTAGCATCTGAAAGAAAATACATCACCTGTACAATAATGTTAAGCCCACATATTTGAGCCAAACGGAACTCCTCTGCATCAACACAAGCAAAGCAAACCTCCTTCCATGTCTTTGCACTGTTAGCTTTTCGTGCTGCATCAACAGCACCTTGGTATTGCTTCAACTTCACAAGTGTAACAGCCAGCTTCGCCCAGTTAGATATAAATGCATATATTATCTTTGCTGCCTCATAAAGGGCATCATCATACAGGCGATCACCAACATTTTGGAGGTTAGCGACATTTGGCATGAGAATAAATTCTTCAATATCACCCAGTCTATCAATCCTTGCATAAGCATAAATGAGCTCACTGTCCACCTTGGGCTCTTTTACCTTCTGCCTAACCATCAGAAGGTACCTCACCATGTCATGGTAGACATCAGCATCCTCAGCTGCACGGATAACATCTAGGAATTGAGTGGCATCATCAGCACGGATAAATGACTCAATTGCATCGCTCACAAGCCCCTCCCTGAGTTGAGCCTTAGCCACCTGGCTCCAAACTGCATCTTCTTCAACTCTGAAAGCAAACTCCACAGCACGGTCAATGCTTTGGATGTTATCCAACAAGACATTGACAGCCTGGACATTCAAGTTAAACTTCTTAAAAATTGCAAATGCTTCCTCAAATAGTTGTGCCTCAACAGCCACTTCTCCAACTGCAGGTCCATCAAAATTATCTAGTCTATTAATGTAATCCATGACCCTAGATGGATCAGCCTTGATAGCCGTCAAGATAAGCAGGTTTTGCAAGTTAAAGTTGCCACTGAATGCAGAGTTTTGCAGCACAATCTTTTCAAGAAGCTCAATCAATTCATGCGGCAGATCAGCAGTCATGAAAGCCTTAACAGCAGCAGAAACTTGTTCTGGGCTCTTGCTTTCTGGCAAAGCAGTAGACACAACCTGATCAATAAGCTGTCTTCTGTACTCATTTTCAGGATTAAGAACCTTCTCCCAAAGTTCAGCATCCATCCTTTCAACCACATATCTGTGACCAGAGAATAACTTCATAAGCCTCCAACTACCAGATAAGCCCATATAGAAACAATACTATAAATGAACATTTCACAAACCTGGCTTGTAATTTGAACAAAGAGTTCTTATTTGTAACATTAATGAGTTCGTCATCACATTGACCCCTCCGGTAAGCCACAACTGCCAGGGTTGGATCACGTTTTCACAATATTTACCCACCACCCGGGAATCATAATAAGGATTGGTGGTGAGGAAGTGCTCTGGATTGTTATTGCTGTCAATGATAATTTTACCCAAAGCATTGTGAACATGAACATCCTGGCTTCCTTCACTCACAAGATGCTCCAAGAACTGAGTAAGCAAACGAAGACGATTCCTGCAAACCATAAACAAAGCATGAGCGATATAAAGCCACTAATACAAAACAGAAACGAAGATGGAAAGAGAATCACCTTTTCTCACATTCTTCAACAAGGGGTTCAACTGGAAGCAATGAACGAACTGAAAGAATAAGACCCTTAATAAAGTCTTCAGGACATTCATCATCTAACAGCTGCCCCACAACCAGAGGAGCATTCCCTGGGTTAACCTATGATGAGAAACCCACAACTCTCAGATACTCATGAAGAACCATGCAAATGTTTGCATATGCATCAACAATGTTCACAATGACAAATCTCGTACCTTCTGAACATAACCTTCAATGTAACGAAGCATGTTGTTTGAGTAAAGGTAGTGTGTGAGATCTGGAACAAAACCAAAACGATCACAAACATTAATCAGTGGCCTGGCATCAGGAAGCTTGGCTTCCATCAAAAAATTCTTCGTCTTCTCAGCATCGTAAAAATTTGATTCCCTCGTCACTCGCTCAACCTCCTTAATTTGACCAGTTTTAGCAGCTGCCTCTATATATTTGAAGTGTATATCAGGGTCCTCACTGTCACATAATTCAATGAGAAACAAATTAAGAACCAACGTCAACAAATATTCAAACAGAACACATTGTACCACACTAAACCAAATGAAATTCTTCATCAACGAATGTGCTAACCTCGAACTCAAATATGAACCCAGGAAAAAGTACAGCCCTTCATATGATTTGAATTGCTCAAAAAGTTTTATGCATGCATCAACACCCAACTGCTCACAATATTCCTTGGCAGCCTGAACAGATAAATATGTTAGCCTAGCTCTATACACAAAACATTATAGACACACCACAATAAATGATCTTGTACCTGCACAATTATCTGAAGGTTGCCTCTAAGATTAACCAGTAAAAGATCCTTCATGCACTCCAAGGCCCATTCTCGTGAAAGAGTACCAAAAAACTCCACAAGTGACTGCAAAGAACAACATATTCATCAGCAATTATGCATCACCTAAATCTTGCCATGAGATTCAGGCATCACAATATATACCTGTGGCTCAATTGCATGAGTATTCACGATGACACGCTTAATATCTGGTAACTCTGTGTAATGCTGCACAGGTAGTTATCTGTTAAATCGAGGCAAAACTACTGGCTTCCACATGCATATGGAACAATAAATAAAAATTACACACAAATAAGAATTACACTATTAAGTATTACATACAGAACTTGTATATAAAGGCCAGCTTTACGTGCAACTACTATTGACTCCACAATTGCATCAGGGACAATAAATAAAAATTAAACACAAGAATTGCACTAGTATGTATTACTTGCAGAGCTCGCATATAAAGGCCAGCTTTTTCACAAAGTTGGGCAATACGAGGACGATCATAGTGGCTGAACATTCCATTGGCCAAAATAGCATCAGCTACATTAGGAAAAGTTACAAGATTGATCTCCAGGACCTATTAAAGAAAAGAAATGTTACGTGATTATACATGGGTGCAGACAGAAAATAGATAAAAATATATATATATATATATATAAAAGTCTCCAACAGGTAATGAATCAAATAACCTTTGTTTGAAGAAAACCATGCTCTGGTAGATTTGGCTTCAAAACATCCAACAGGAAGGCTGTTGCTTCACGGATCAAGTTCCTCTGAAGAAGTCAGAAAAACCGATTACAATTACAAAAGCAGCAATGTTGTCCAACAAAATCACAAATAACATAAGACATCAAATTAAACATATTGATCAATAAATATATTTGCTCCAAATAAAGCAAAGCGATATTCTACAATATGACAATATCACAGAGATGTAAAACAGTATTAACTTACTAATAGAAGCAAAGCTATGGTAACAATACCTGAAGAAAAAGATCTGTAATGGTGTTGTAGTCAACTGGACAACCTCCCTCCATTTGAGACATCATCAATGCAAAATTAACAGCCCCCTGCAATCAGAAATCAAATATAGACTTATTCAACAGTAAACAAACAACATATCATTTGATATGAAACTTCTTCCATCCAAATAAGATGCTAAACTGCTAATTATAATGCCTAGATTTGTTACATAAAAACCATAAAATCAAAAGCAAAAAGAATCACAAAACATGAGTCAGCCTGTATTGTTAGCTTCAACCTTCAAAGACGTTCACATACCTGAGGATCTGTGCGGAGTATTGTTTGCAGAAGAAACAAATAGTCAGGTGTATACCCAACCTATAACAAGAAGAAAGGAATGCACTTAAAACCCATGACTCAATATACAGCAAAAAAAAGAAGAACAAACAAAAGAGAGAGAGAGAGAGAGAGAAAGAAGCTCTGAGATCGTCAACACAAACATGAAACTAACCTGCTTTGAGTAAATCAAAATTTTGTCAAACTCCCTCCGCTCTGCAAAAGCTGCAACTACTTTTGGGGTTGCTCTAGCTTTAATATATATTTTCAGTGCAAGATCATTATCCACAGTCTACAATATCAATAAAACCACAAATATTAAAATAATCAATACATTAAAATTAGCTAGAATTTGTAGAAGAGGCACTCAAGGCATTTGACAAATCAACTCCCATCACATGTTCCCCACAGTCTCTAATAAAACACTGATCACATAGAATAGGATATCTCATTCAGAAAGGAAAATAAATAGTTTTCATGGACTCAATTTATGATAGCTACTGAATTGTAATAAACTTCATTTCAAAATCATAATTTCTCTTATTCTGTTAGACTGTTAGAAATCCAAGCAGTATAGTTTCAGTTAAATCTAACCTCAAATTCTTGATGCAAAACATTAGCATATTTCCTCTACCAAAAAACTTTTGCAGAAAAAAGAGTTAATATCATTGTACAGTCTAATATCATATAGTCTCATTCAGGATGTAAACCATTCATGTACAAGCTAACAAAAAGTAGCGCTAAAAAATTCATTAGTTTTAAAACTCAAACTGCAAGTCGAACCTTCACAAGGTCTCCAAGCTCCTCACTACATTCCAACTTGTCCTCTGCCAACCAGTTCTCCAATAAATTCTTTTTGTTCTGGTTCACAACAAGGCGAGATAATTCCAATGACTCAAATGCATTGAGCTTTCCTCTCGTCAAAAGCGTCCCAAAGTACTGCAACAGTGGTGGAGTTTGCCCAGCTTGCACAGGAACACTCTACAAGAATGAAAACAGGGCAGAATTAAACTATTACTGTTTGATTCATGTCACTGACATCCATATAAAATGAAGAGTCAAGTTCCAATGGATGCAATTTGAACATAAACAAATCTAATAGCAAAAACCAAATATAAACCTGAAACTTGGCAACTGTGTCAGGTGTGCGGAGGAGCCCTTGTGGTGACTCAGCAGCAAGCTCAGCAGCCTCTTTATACTTTGTTTGGGCAAACAGTTCTTGGAAACGTTGGACAACCTGAAAAACACAAAATGGCATGTCATTAACTTCAGTGTATACAAGAGAAAAACATATTAATAAATATAATAGAAATAACATACTTGGTAAAATTCTCCACATAGCAATCATATGTATCGACTTACCAGATTCTCAGCACCAGGAAGGTTTCCTCTTTTGGCCAAGTTGACAGCAAGTTCCAAATTGTTTAACTGAAACAAACAATAATCAGAAGTTATTTAAAACAATGTAACCCCTTTAAGCAATGTGAAAAGAGAAAGTCAGCTTAGCCACATACTTGGCCGCTGACAAAAGGCACTATTGTTGCTTCATTTACAGTAGCCAGTAACACTTGGCCACGCCTATTAATGGCATAAAAACCACCCAATGCTGAAGCCTCAGCTGTCAAAAAGATTGGATCTGGACTAATCCTATTTCTGTATACAGCAGCAGCTGTCTCCAAATCATAAACAAATAGTAGCCCAAGCTTCGTAACAACATAGATCAAATTGTATTTGTGAGAAATCTGCAATTAACAAACTCAAGGGTTAATATTCATCTGCAGTTTACTAAAACATGGATCAATATAAGCAGCAGACATACCTGCATTGCCACTGGAAAGTCGTCAGCAAAATCGGGAGGAAAGAAAAGATCAGCCTGTTTCTTCGTAAACGATGGCTTTCCTGTCAACAAATTTTTAGTGTCAGAATACAATTAGATAAGATAATAGTTCATTATTCAAATAAGGGAAAAATTACTAGATGCGATTTAAGAAGAATGATTTTTATCAATAAAGACAAATTTCAAGTTTCTCAAAAATAATGCAGTCCAACTCCAATGGTTCTAGGATGCCTGTCAAATTTTTTATCCAAATCTCCTGCAGCATCCTGAATTCAAACTTGGGGCAAAATCTTCAGTGGTTGCAGAATTAAATCTCAGAATCCAAATATTATCAATACTCTGGTTTACACTACCATTCCGACTCTCTGATCTCACAACTTCATTTGAATTTTCCGCACAGTTGAAAATACCATACACATCTATTGAAGTCCATCTCTTTCAAAACAAAATTTCACAACTGAAATTCATTATGATATCGATTCAGGAACTTCTTTAATCCTAAGAAAAGCCAACTTTTAGCCACTTTTAGGTGAAGTTACTTAACACCATAAACAAATTTCAACGTATGCCTACCGACTTGCTTAAGACACTCAAATTTCTTTCGGTACATAACACAGCACCAAACATTTAATCCCATGCCTGAAAGTTCTAACAATTCACACACCAGCTCGTTTTGAACCTGATCACCCCATCCCCTTCAGTAAACATTACTTGTAGAGGCGTACTATAGTTAAAAAGCTAAGCCCTCTTCTAAAACAAAATGGAAAATTGCAGAAAAATTTAACCAGCACTTACAAACAAAAACTTTTTCCAAAAGAAGTAGAGGGCAGATAAAACGGATGCAAGAGCAAAACAGATTAAAGCAAACTGACCTGGCTGAGCACCAAGCTCAATAACATGCAACTTTGAAGTAACCTGCCCAGCATTGAAAGACTTTGTGGCAAAGGAAATAAGAATGGAAGGATTCTCATTCCCTGGCACCTGTGCAACAGAAAGAAATAGGTAAGTAATCCTTAATATAACTAAAAGAGTCTACTTAATGCCACAGGCAAGAGGAACTTATAGGCAAAAAAAATCTCCACACCTTAAATTGCGCAAATGATGCAGCATGTGCTTCAAGAGCTTGACTACGCTGTTGATCGACAGAGAAAAGTTGCATGTTCCCTTTTACCAATTGTGGTCTCTATAAACAATGAGAAACAAGGTAGTCAACATTAGAACACCAAAGAGATGGTAGAAATAATTCTTAATATGAATCTCTGAACATAACAACTAAACAAACAAATGCAATCTGAAAAGAACAAAAAATATATATAAAATGGAGGTGAGTTTAAAAGAAAAATCAGCCACATACCTCTGCTGCACCAGGAGCAATTCCAATCAAAACTAACCACTTTTCAGTTGGGTCACACTTGTAGTTTATTATCTGATTGTTCGCCAAATTGGCTGTTCTGTCAAACATCTTAACCGGCTCGGAGTCACCTGCATGGAGGATTGGTTGATATACCATACACCAGTAAACAATTTTCTTAAAAATAGAACTACTAGGAACAGAAAGAGACGAAACTAAATACAGTTTAAGGAAGGCATATTACCTTCAATTGACCAATGATACACAGAGCTCTGCGTGACCATGCCCAACATCTTTGGGCTAATCCACTTCCAAAAGACAACCTAAAAGTAGAGTATGTTTAGCTTGGCATAAATGACTTTGATTTTTAATTAAAAAAATTCCAACCACAGTACATCTCAAGACAGGGAAAAGAAAAAAAGAGGGTCTCACTTGCTCTGGCATCTGATGTGATTTTATTTTTGATTTCAACTCAATGTTAAATATTTGTAAGTGATCCTGAGTTGTCCCTGGGAGTTGTGCTTCACACCAAAAAAAAAAAAAAAGAAGAAGAAGTCATAATTTGTGTCAGAAAGCGTATACGAACATAAACAATATAGATTTAAAGCACAGCATATATAGATAACAATATATTACCTAACCACTTAAAACCTCAATTACTTCTCTAGAATCACTGACATTTTACACTACCCATTCAGGTAATTGCTTGATCAGTATGCCAAGTGTACTTAATCTTTTAAGAGCAATACAACAAACAGCCTTTTGTAAGCAACAAAAAAAAAAAAAAACTCTCAAAATTCTGAAAACATCCATCCTTATTGAAAGATATAAGTTACAAGGCATACTGCAAAAGATGACCAAACCAAGTCTAGAAACATAGAAAGTCTAAATCGATATTCACCGTCATAATTGTCTACAAAGGTATAAAGCATAACATCCACCATCCATAATTAACAGGTACATCGTTTGATCAACTAGCCGGTACACTAAGCACAGGTTTCAGGCTAAAAAACAGAATCAATTCAATTTATATGAGAAATAACTCCAGGGACACATAAATAGCAACTGCCTTCGTGTAAACCTATTAAAACATAAGTCGCACTTTACCATGTCAACTAAATAACAAACCCCAACCTTCCAAAACTAAAAGGAAAAAACAAAAACCAAAAAGAAAAAACCAAAAAAAAAAAAAAAAGCTGGAACATAACTACAATATATTTAGTATATAACTTTATTCAAATTCACTATTCACATTTGTCTTAAATCATAAACTAAATCCTGCTTTACATTAAAAAGCATAAGACATTTAAACCAAACTAAATGCCAATCACAAATTACTAAAACTAGTCAAATGCAGTAGCTATCCACCTATTCCCAACCATACCAAAAAAGAAAAATTTCAACCAATTTCAACAGACAACAACCAGTATCCATGAGAACATACCCATTATCTACATATCCTTTATGGACAAAATGCTAAATAGACCACTCTGCCTCATCGTCTAACCAAATCTCTGAATACAAACACTATTAATCATAACAAACACACCATCAAAAATCAATTTCCACAACATAAGAGCCCAGACTGACATGAATCAATAAATCCTACCTTTCAAAGCTAGGATCCTCGAATTGGGATTCATCAGCGCAGAGTCGGCAGTGATTGGCCGCCTCAGCGGCTGCATGGGCATGTTCATATCGATAATGACCACGCTATTCTGCGGCGCAGTCTCACGAACGCAAATATACTTGTCCGACTCCATCGTGACATTCGTGAACGTAATGAACTGCGGATTGATCCCAACACTCGGCAACTGAAACACAAACACACATGTACACATATAAGTTTCAGATCAGATGAAATTCACCGAACACTCTCAATCGCATCACATTTTTTTCACTATTTTATAGCATATAAAACAGTAACTCAATCAAGAGTCTATGAAACACTCCAGATCTGAACAGGCACAGAATTCACGTCAGATCTATTCAGACTCGAAACACAAACTTAAAAGCACGCGCGACGAATCGAGCTGAGTTAAAAAAAGAAAAAAAATCAAATCGACTTCGAGTAATTGTTATATGCATCCAAATTCAACAATTATTTAAAAAAACAAAAAAAGAGAGAGAATTAAATTTCTTCGATAGAGATAGAGAGAGAGAGAGAGAGACAGTAGTGATAGCGGGAGACACTCACAGTCAAGACCTCCTTCATGGAGATCGGCGCGTTAGCGGCCGCCATGGCAGATCAGATCGGGAGTCGGTGGAGGATTTTCACGATCTAAAGGTGGAGATTGAAACTTCAAAATTCGACGGCAGCTGATTCGAATCGCTGCGAGATCTACAGCAGCGATTGAAACCTCGAAGAGAGATCCAGAGAGAGAGAGAGAGAGAGAGAGAGAGTGTGAGAAAATGAAAACAGAGAGAGAGAGAGAGAGAGATCTGTTTATTTAAGGCACACTACTGGGAAGCGAAGCGAAGCGAGAGGAAAAAATATAAAAATTTAGTAATTTAAAAAATGAAAAAAAAAAAAAGAAACAAGAGAAAAACAAAATCAGACACAGGAGCAAAGCGATGGACGAGGACGTGTTAAAATGTGCCTGGGTGTGTGATGTGCGCATCTGTTGCCTTAGGTGATTTTTATAGATGTCGGGTTAAGGGCAAAACCCGACCCGTTTATTCTTTTTTGGGATATTTTATGAATAATAAGTTTCTAATTTCAGGAGCTTTATCTTGGTTATTAAGATTTGACTTTATGAATGGTGTCAGTATGTTTCTCTTGATAAAGTTTAGAATATAGTATAATTACATGACATCAAAGGTTTTGAGTTTATAGAAGGTGTCAATATAATTTCTTTTGATAAAGTTTAGAATATAGCATAATTACGTGACATAAAATGAATTAAAAAATTATAGTATAATGGAATGTATTATAAATGAGTTAGTAAATGAAAAACTGTATTCATGAATTGTATCTATACTTATGAAATTTTGGAAATTAAGAATGATATTACCATGTGAATTTCTTTTGCAAAGTTTAGAATGTGTAGCATATATAGTACAAAGACTTTATACAAAATAAGTGAAAAAGTGCATTGTATTGGAATATATTATATAGTTTTTCGTTTTTTAAAGTTTAGTTCAAAAATTAAAAATTATACTATTGTTGCCTATGTTACGACGACTCAAATATGAGATTTAATCATATTAAATGAAGTTTTTATTATTAAACGATATTAGACGATCCCATAAATTGAATTTATAATCATAAAATTTTGAAAAGTATATAAAACATTGTCAGGTATTTGATGCCTTTTAAACTTCAAAAATGCCTTGTAGTGTATGAAATAGATAGAACAAACATATTGGATTATGTAATGTGATTTAGTCAAATCAAATTACTTTTTTTAAGTACATTCACAATAATTTTTAAAATAAATTTAATATAATTGGATTTATATTTGTGTATAAATCAGTTTACATCATAATATAAGTCAGACTTTTATTTAATTTTGCCTAATAAAACCTTGAGAAAGAGCCGATGATTTTTAATTTTTGTTATCTTATGAATTATTTTATTTTATCTTCTTGAAAGCATACATGTGATGATTGGAATATTTTTCAATTCGGGACATAAAAAAATGTGTACTTTTGTCATAATAATTAGTCTACTTATTATATGTGAGATCTACTTCTCATACATACACTTTATTTATAAGTTCATGATTTCCTCTTAAACAAGTGATTATGTACATCAATTTTTATTTTATTTTGTGAAGAGTATGTCAATTCTTAATTGAGTGGATTTATGTTAGGTTTCCATCTCACATTATTTACAAAAGGTAAGTGCGGAGAGAAATTTGTTATATATAGTGAAAGTAATTATCTAGATCATATGAGTAATGTTTAACGATGAGTAATTTTTAGATCTTGAGTTGGGCGTCGGTTTAATAAATAACTAATGTACATATATGTATACATATTAGTTTAATATGTAAACTCTAGGTAAACATGTTATGGGCCTTATGGCCTTATTGGTTTGGTTTAATGGGGACTCGATTTGATGTGACTCGAATTTGGATCCAAGGCCCATAATGAAACGAAATTGTTGGCCTGAGAAAAGGTCTTGCTGTTGGCGTTGACTGGAGATTCTCAGGTTAATGTTTGTGGCACGTCAGGCTCGTGCAATTGGTTACTTGCACAAGGTGTTTTCAAGGTCCACCTTAAATCTTTGAGTAAAGAAGTTTTCAGTGAATCAATCGAGCATATCGACATGTATATTTCGCATAGGTTTTCTTTATAGGGATTGAACATTATATAAAGTTCGAATATCGGTTTCTATAAGACGGAAATCTACTTTTACATGTACATGAGAGAATTATCTCCATATATACTATTAATGGTGCGTGGTGAAATTTGAATCCACCACTGGTACGGAAGGGGATGCACACCATTAGAAAATGTGCATAAGCGTCATATTTTAATATACCATGTATAGTGATTGTTTACATAGGGTAAAGATCTTGATAGAACCATATTTCATGGAGATATATACAGAAAGTGTATCACTATTGGATAGTCATGGTAGATAATTGATATATATATAATGTTTTATAATCAGAATGTTCTAACTTTAATAAACCAATTAAATTCAACTATTCAATTTAAATTAAATATGAGAAAGAATTTATTTTAGAAAAGAGAATGCAATAAATAAATTTGATTAATTCGTCCCAACTTTTTAAAGTTAGGACGTTCTTATTATAAAAACATTATATATATAATAATTCTACTATCAATACCTCATAACTCTAAAAAGTCAAGATAAATCAATAAAATTTATCCTCTTAACTTGAAAAAGTTATAACGAACCAATTCAGTTCATCCATTGTATTTTCTCTCTTAAAATAAATTCTCTCTTCTGTTTAATTCATATGAAATAGATTAATTTAATTGATTCGTCCTAACTTTTTAAAGTTAGAAAGTACTAATGGTAGAATTACTATATATATTTATATGCATATATAACTTTTATGGTCAGTGCATTATAACTTTTAAATTATTAGGATCATCAATCAAATTTATCTATTATATTTGAATTGAATAGGAAAAAAAAAATTATTTATAAAAGAAAATGCATTAGATGAATTTAATTGATATTCCTAACAATTTAAAAATTAGGATGAATTGACTATCATACATATTTATGTACTCATTTTATTAATCTTTTTAGTTGAATTATTAGAAATTTAAAGTTAAAAAAAAAAAAAAAAAAAAAAAAAAGTAGAGTAAATGAGATTCATAATTTCATTAGTATTGTGGAGATAATACTTCTAAAAGTGGAAGAAGAAAAATCAAAGTTTACTTTCACCTTGTATCACAAGTCTTGTTGACTAATTGTACGAAGCATTAGTGCCCAAAATGATGCCACTTGTCAGTCTACTTCGATGTACAAATAAATATCATCATCGGTCCACTTCAAAAAAGAAAAAAAAAAAAAAAAATTAGTTCATTATCGTTCTTAGATTGCAAATGGCGCGAGGGTTAATTATAACCACTAAATATTGTGACAATTTATTCCGTTCCTAGGGACTACCGTTTTTGATAAAAGTTTTTAATTTACTTAACCATTAAAAACATCTACAATAAAAAAAAAAAAAAATCTTATGTCTGACTGCATTTAAAGATTAATTTAAAAATAAAGATTTATCCTTACCTTATAAATAATATAAACTCATATTTTTTAACCAATATAAGATTATCTAATAATCATCATCTAATATGATTAGATGATAAAAAACGCTCATTAAGTTTAATAATGCATTGGTTCCAATCACCCTAGCGCATGTGGAATTTCAAAAATAAAAACACTAAAAGCATAAGTAACTATGACATTAATAGCTTGTCTGAAAATTTCGAGCAGTGCTTATGATGTGCTATTGGGTAATTTGGAGAAGAGGAGGGATTAGGGGCTTAAAGTGATTATTGGAAAGGCGCTTGGGAGATGTTGCTGCTCATCACTTACAATATGTGCAACAGGATGGAACTATAAATCAACTGTAGTAATGGTTATAACCTTGTGTGCACAAATGAAAATGTCCAATGTGTTATTGAGTAATTTGAGGAAAAAGAAACGGATGGATAAAGTGCTTATTGGACAAGCACTTTGGTAGATGCTGCTGCTCTTCAGTCAAGAAACACATTGAAACTAAAAATAAATGAATCATGCACAAAAGGAAAAAATGTTCCCTGCCAGCTGTGTCCTACAAGACTGACAGTGTGATCCAACAAGAAAGCAAAAGCCTAAAGCTCATGGATCTGCTGTCGATTGACATTTTTTGGCCTGTCTCTGTTCTTCCATCTTGAAGGAGAACAACATATTGTATTTTATTGACATTTTATTGGTCAACTACGAGCAGCACATTAAAGATTCTAAAACACATTTTCTTTTATTCTTTTAGTTATTGCTATTACAGATTGTACATGAAATTGTCAAATTTCTCTTTTAAAAATCCCTCTAAAAATAGTAAAATCTATCCTGAATTTTAAAAGAGGCTCATTGAATGAGAAAGGAGTTGTTAACTGATTATCGTGTCAGCAGATACAAATTCTAAATACAAGGTTGGGTTACAATTTATTCTTTGAAACTGAGAGAAATAAAACATGAAAAGAAGATTATATACAAGAACTTAATACTCTTTATATACCACAACAAAAATGTATCTGTATGCTTGGCTACCTTACAACTTCGAAACAAAGCTGGAATTTTAGCTTCTTCTGCTTGCAAGTATTCGCAAATACACTTGCAGCAGAAGAAGCGAAATCGCCTAACTCCGAAAATTTGCTGATCTTTCCTATAATTAAAGTTATTCACAGAACAAAATGACCCAACTGGATCACCATAACACTTATGTCATCCATAGATCCTCTTCTAACCGATAACTCAGCTAGCGTTTTACAAGCTAAAAATGGCTCCGGCTTTTCTACTTCTACACAGAGAGGTCGAACCAAATCTACTGCTTCCTGATTAGAAACCTGTAACAAGAATAGAAATGAACCCGATCAGAATTAAATAACTTATGATCAAAAAACTCCCTACGATGCACATATTATCTCGAAAATTTAGTGTACCTTGTCCCAAAGACCATCAGAGGCTAGGATTAAGAACTCGCAATCTGAGTTGATTTTTAAAACTCTGGTTTCGGGTTCTGCTGTAACCCATTGTTTATAATGTCTGTCTCCAATTCCTCTTGATACAGCAAGAGACCCCTGAATTCTCCAAACACCATGATAAAAATCGACATATCCACCCTGCCAAAATTGAAAAACAATGTCAAAAACCACTCAACTACACTGTAAAATATTCATTTTGTCCCATTTACAAACTAGTAAGTACCCTAGCAGTGTTTGTGCGACAAATTCAAAACTGGGGACAATACTAAACTTGTGATCATACATTTTGTGCACCTATGCAAATCTACACTCATGTTAACAGAGCATCAGAACACTGAATTTTTTTTCTCTTGATTGACACAAAATTGAAGCAAAAACACTCCATAAAATCAAATAAAATCCACTCACCAAAGCTTCGATTCTTTCTTTCTCATCATTCCTAGACGGCTGGTGATCACAAGTGAGCACGTCCGCAACCCCACCGCGGCTCATAACAGCACGACAATCACCAGCATTTGACACCACCAAATCGCCGTTTCGTATCAATGCAGTAACACAACAAGCCCCACCGCCGTGATTTTGTTTCAAAAACTCAGCGTCTGTAGTCAAGTAACCATTTCTAATTGAATTCTCAACGTCTCCTTTACACCCACCATCCAATTCTCCCACAATGTTCCTCCCCAAATTCTTGGCGGCAAATTCCGCCGCTTTCGCACCTCCATGCCCGTCAAAAACACCAAACAAAGCCTGCAAAATTCCACATTACATTCAATCATATCAGATCTTAATCACAAAACAATTATATATTACCCAAAGCTTATGACTTCACATCCAAAAATCCTAATATGCTCACAAATATATATATATATATATATAGCTCCTCTACAATACACTTTAAATATTGTATTTTATTATAAATCTGATTCTGACTAAATATTTATACTATTATAATATAAAATTTGTTAAATACAAAATTTCGCATGTTTTTTCTAAACAATACATACTGTGGAAAATAAATACCTGTGTAGAATCTCCATTGAAGGGGAGGATAGCAGAGTATCGATCCTCCATTGCGCAGCCTCGCCTTCCTCGCTTACAATAAACCGAGTAGCTCTCTCCTTCCACCACTACCTCATCCAATCTATCCTCGCCACGTGGAGTCTCCACTTTGAAACATCCAAGTCCCGCCATCGTCGGTATGTCTATCCTCGTCGGCCTCTTCCTCTTCAACACCGAACCGCCGCCGCCGCCGCCGCCCTCCGCCTTATTCTGAATCCGAAGCGACAACGCTGATGACTGCAATTGAGGTGGTGTAGGTGGCGTGCCATGGACTCTCGGCGAGGAGGAGGAGGAGGAGGACGAAGACCTGCTGAACAGCGACGGAATTCTCGACGACGGCGAAAATATCGGCGAATTAGGTACTGCCACAGCACACGGCATTTTTTTTTTTCCGGTTCTTTTAATTCAAAATCTTGGCTTTTGTTTGGTGGTGTTTTTGTTCTGGTTCTGGTTTTCGGTTCTCTGTTTTATGTGTTTTTTTTTTTTTTTTCCGAGAAACTCTGGTTTATGTTTTGGAGTCGTTTTGTTTTGTTGTGTTAAAGGTGGCTTGAAGTTGCATATATGCGAGTATATATAGGCATGGAGTAGATGAGCATACAAAAACACGTCATGTAGAGAGATTGATTTGATTTGAATTTTGATTGTTGACTTGGATTGACTGGGTTCCGCTTTTGATTATGAGAAATTGAGGACTGTAAAAATCGGAGGGTCGATTTCCTTTTGACCAGGGAACGTTGCTGACCCGGTGAGATCTATGCGGCACCGGTGCGTGGAGAGCGAGTGACATATACGACGAATTTAGACATGGAATTTTGTTTTGTAAATTTGTTATTAAAAGAAGAGAGATTTTTGCAAATGACCCCAAGGGTTTGATTAGTTTTTATTCGGACCCTTTTGTTGGATAGTTAAGTTTTGTTCAATCCAATAGAAAAGGATTATTAGTCTAAAATTTAAAAAGAAAAAAAAAGAAAGGGATTATTTAGATCAATTTTTATATAATAAATTTGAAAAATGAAAAAAAAATATAAAATCTTAACTTAGATTAGATGGTCATACACATTTTTATCTACTTTAACAATTAGGATTTAAGTATAATTATATATATTAATAAGCATTCGTTGCTAATATTCTATTCTTTTTATACGAGTAAGCTTTTCATAATGTATGAGTAGATATCTGAACATTGAAAGTAATTGTTGTCTTTTTATATTATAAGATTAGATAATCGTTTATACACATAGAGATTATTATTTTAAAAGAGTAAATTTGTTTAGTTATGAGATTAGAAATTTGAATTGTATTAGTAGATAGTTGTCCTTTTGTAAATGCATGTCTCTCATTATGGAATTAAATATTTGAGTTTTGTAGGTAGTAATTAACATCGGTCAGTTGCGATAGTTTTATGACATTTTTCAATGTTAGTTTATTAAAAAAATCTAAGAATAAACAAAATATACCAATAAAAAATTAGAAAATAAAAGATGTTTTTAACGAAACTTTAAAATACACTTAAAAAATATATAATTAAATGATATGATAATAAAAGATTAAAAGATTAAAAGAATAAAAAATATGAAAAAAAAAACAGTTTATTGAATATACGTTTGTAAATACATATCCATCTTCGAAAAATGTATGTAATTTTTAATATTATTTGATTTATGTTTTTAATTTAATTTTAATTTCAAAGATTGTTGTATATTACATTTTTCAATTTTTTTATTCAGTTTTATGTTCAATTACTTAAATAATAGATTTAATTAAAATCAATTAACAGAGAACTGATTATAGGGTGTTTTATCAATTTTCTAAGTTAGAATGTTTGATTTGATATTTTATCAAAATTGAGGGTAGTCTGCAATTTTTCCAAACAAAAGAAAGAGAGAATATAAGGCTGGTGGCTTTTTACGACTGAAAAAAAAATATTTCAACGGTCAAACACGTTAAAGCATGATGTAGACTGGGTCTCTGTTTGTTGCTTTTTATTTTTATTTATAAATTTAATTTAATGGGACACGTAGCGGATTGTGTTTGGTCCACGTCGCGGTCAAAGTTAAAATTGGTAGGTACCGTCCAATAATAATAGTCGGTGATTTGTGACACCTGGTTGCCTGCAAGAATATTGCTTCGCTTTGTTGTATTAATTGTGGACCAAGTAATGCTTGTTAGCGTTAGCTTGTTGTTCGGTTTTAGGATTTTTTTTTTTTTGTCTAATAATTGTTTTAATTTGTTATTACTTACTGTATTTGATTATTATCATTATTATTATTATATAGATATCTCCTGACGCCACGATAAATGTCTATCGTAATCTATAAATATGATCCATTTAGTAAGCGGTTCAAATAGGAGAAGATTATTCATAATTAATAGAATAAATTATCACTTTTAAAGTGGTCTTATGAGATTTGAACCGAATAATTGCTTAAATAAGCAAAACAAGGGAGGTGTAGATATCATTGCATCAACTTACTAATCTATGTTGTTTTTGAATTTTGAATAGTATAATTAGTTGAAACTTCATTGATCTCGGTTTGGTTACACAACGATACTAAATATGTAATCCCATTGAATTTTGAAAAGAGAAAAATTCAAGAACTTCTTGTACACCTATTCTGGATTGAATTGGCCGGTTCCAATCAGACTAAAATATATTTTTTTAAAAAAATAGTTGGTTTAATATCCAACCACAAAATGACTACCATTTCCACTTGAGATAGACATTCAAACAAAATGGAATCAAAATCCGAGTAACTGATCTAATGTAAATTGGGACATGAACCAAACTATTATACAATTATTAGAGATTGTAACAGTTGAGCTAATTAATATTCCTTATTCGCCCATCAAATGACTACCATTTTTATCCATAATAGATATTCAAACAAAAATGGATTATTTACATGAATACAAGGATTTTTCTTTTGTCTAATTTGGATTTGGTATACATTTGACAATTCATGTATATGGTAAGATTTGAAAGTTAATTTCCGCCGTTGTGGACGCCATCTATAAATGTGACTGTGTCTTCTTCAAATGTATCTCATATCACGATGCATGCATGGCTATATTATTATACACAAAGAACAAAGAAAACTGCGAGGACTCTCTGGTTTTGCCAGATTTGAGTGCATGAACTTGGTCAGACACATGCATTCTAAAGAAAGTAAGACCATAGAATTCTGATTTAGTATATTTATACACGTTAAGTCAATGTTTAGAAAATTTTAGAGAGTTATAGGGGCTAATGACTAATATAATTCACTACATTATTTAAAATAGTTGCTACAAAGTCTTGATTACCTAACAATTAATCATGACAAACATTTAAAAAAAAAAAGTTAAAAAGGCAAAAGAAAAGAAAAGAAATATTCCTTAGCTAGTTGTGATATACCCACCGGGGAATAGTCTTAAGTAGGTAACAGCATTCACTAAAAAGAATATTTCAATTTTCAAAAAATTCTTCTATTTGAAATTTCCTTTGACTTATTTTTAAAATGTATATTTTAATTTCATTATGTATATACAAATATTTTATTAAAGTTTCTTGAATTTTATCATAGGTATCCCTTACATGGAAGAGGATGCTCAAACGATGAGTTCCACTATATATGTTACAATATTATTAAATGTTGATTATGAAATTTATTAAAGTTCCTCATGGACCTATTAAAAATATATGAAGTTTACAGAAAAAATGTCTCCCTCTAATATATGTTATTTCACACTAAATGGGGTTAATTGCCTTTTAATCTATGTTTGCTTGTAATTAGACACCTTCCCTACTCCATATGTGTATATATATATATATATATATATATTTTTTTTTTTTCAAATTTCTCTCCCTCTTTACTCTTGTATGAGCAGGATTTGAACTAAAAAGTTATTATACTAAAGCTAGAGATCTTGCTAATAAACTTAAGTGAAAATCCCAAAAAAAGCACGGATTTTTAAAATAATATCGAAAAATTAAATTAAGTTTTTTAAAAATTATTAATTAATTGTCGAGTATATCTTTTTGAATTATTAAAATTAGTTCATGAAGGTATACGTCCACAGACTATTTGTAGTTCATAAATATTCATGAAGTTATGGTACTAAAAAGCTTAACTTAATTTTTCAACATTATTTTAAAACTCTATACATTTTTAATAGGGGAAGAAAGTTCTCTAAATTTAACTAGTAGACAATTATCCAAAAATGACTACCATTTCCATTCAAGCTATAAATATCCAAACCACAGTAAGTTATTTACACGTAGGAGTACATATCACAATGATTTTTCTCTTCATCTACTTTGGATTTGGTATTAACATAAATGGATATTTGGTATGAATTTGACATTTCCTATATAATATATATATATATATATATATTGTATTTGACATTTAATTTCCACCAAATGCATCTCATTGCACGGTGCACATGCATGGCGATGTATTATATATAAAGAACAAAGAGAACAGAGAGGACCGACGCAATTTGTGTGCATGGACTGGGTCAGACAATGCATTCTAAAGAAACTAATGGTAATTATATAAATAATATATATATACATTATGTAGTCTCAAGTGTGGAGTCAATGTCAAGACAATCTTGGAAAGTTCTGGAGGCTAATGACTGTTGCACATCGCTACATTTTTTTTTTTTTAATTTAAAAATATTACAAAGTCCTCTTAAAAAGTGATTACAAAGTCACCTTAAAAAAATGATTACAAAGTCACCTTCAAATTAAAAAAAAAAAAAAGATTTCAAAGTCTACGCCGGCTAACAATCATGCATAATCACTTGAAATATTATACAAATACAAGAAGTTTAACATTTTATAGCGTAATACAGCTACCGGCGAATAGTCTTTAATTAGAAGATGGCCTTTATTACTTATTAGCTAGCTAGAATTAATATTCATGTATGTTGTAGAAACACTCAATTTTTATTGGTAAAAACTATAAAATACTTTTTATGCAAAAAAATTATATGAAATCCTGCATCTAATAACATATAAAAATAAGAATGATATATATATATATATAAATATATGAACCATGAATATTACAATATTATTTACATGTTGATTAATCAATAAATTTTATTATATATAAATTTTATTATATATTTCAAAAATAAGTAAATAAATTTTATTGTAAATATATAATATATTATACTTATGTCAGTGATGTACTTAGAATTTTTGAGAGTCTTGGTTATAAGTAACTTGTTGTAGTTAAAAGAAATGAAGAAAATTTTGTATGAGAGTTTTTTTCTCTTATAAATTCACATGGTTAGAATTTCAATTTAAATTAATTTATAACATACTATTTATCCACTCAACTTTTTTTTTTTTTATATATATTATTGGTGCTAGATCAAAATATTATTAGGATCATCTAAAATGAGATTATAAATGACGATCCATTTAATGATTGTCTTCTATTTATATTTTATTTACTATTTTTTCGATCCTCATCACATTGAGAAGTAATAAATGATTAGTATTAAAAAATTTATATCAATATAATTTGACCTTTTCTCGTTATTGACCTTTTCTCGTTATAGTTTATCAAAGTTAAATTATAGATGTATTATTAGTTCAAATTGGTAGAATTTGAATTGTATATTCATTATTAGAGCAAATCATATAATAAAACATCTCAGAACTGAGCATTTATTTGATTAGTACTAAAAAATTAAGTTGGGTTTTACTAACACCTGTCAGGGTGAAAAAACAATAATACCCTTCATTAAGAGAATAAAAAATTTTTCAATTTGTCAAATTCTCCAATTAAGCTATTGACTTGCCATTTTCTTCTTCATCAAAGAGTTGCTGCAACTCTAATTTCAAGCCGACTTGCAAATAACTAAGATTCATCAAGCGATTGTTGCACTTTCAAGCTAGACTGCTGGACCTGAAATCGCCGCAACCTTCATGGTCGGCTAGACCAGCAGCTCTTCTTCTAAATTGCCGTTGCTCAAACCTCCGTTGTTGCAACTTTCATGGTTGTCGCCGCTATGTTCTCTTTCATTCGTCATGGTCGCCATAACTCCTTTCATCTCTAAGCTGCATCAAACACCCCTTCGAACCACTGTTGTTGTCTTTATCAACCGCTGGTCGAAGCCTATCCTTCTTTTTCACCATCGACCTCTGTTTTTAAAAGCTCGCCAAGACATCAAATTCAACACCTTCGTGACCAACAATTTCTTCTTCCTTTGTTTTTGCTCCATCAAAACAGAGACTATCGCTGTTTCACCAGTCTCTTTTTGGTTGGCTTTTAATCCATCAAAATAGATAAGATTGCTACCATGATGCCTTCTATTTTTCTCCTCTGTAAATCTTGTTTGCCGTCGTTGCCGCCTGCAAATTGAGTTTGCAAACTCCTGCCAACGTTTCCTCTGTTTTTACTCCACCAAAATAGAGATTGCTTTATTGTTGCTTTTACTCCACCAAAACAAAGAAGATTGTTGTCCCTATTCCTTCCATTTTTCCCCTCTGTTTTCTGACAGTGCTATGACAGTCAAGACTTTGCGATGGCTAGGCTTTGAGAGAGAGATGATGTGAGAGAAAAAGATAGTGAGAGAAAGAAAAATTGAAAATGGTGGGTGATGCTGTCCGTCACGCCCATATTTCAGATTTTCTATACCGGGCCACTAAGTGCCCAATATAGAAAAGATTTAATTTTTTTTAAAATAATAAAAAAAAAAAGTTATCATACTGAACCATAATGGTTCGGTATGGACAATAACTTTTTATTTAAAAAAAATTAAGTTTCCATTAGTAGTTCGGTATGAATACTTAAATTTAATTTTTTTTTTAAATAAATTTATTATCCATATTGGACCATGAATAGCTCAACATGGATACTTAAATTTATCGTTTTAAAAAAATAAATTTAATACTTATTTTTTAAAAAAAATAAAAAATTATTATCCATACCGAATCATCTTCAATTTAATAATAAAAAATTATTATCTATACTAATCCTTTGATGCTTGGTATAGATATCCTAGTATGATTAGTTTGTTTTGTTGTAATTATCGTAGGCGGACACATAGAGCTAGTGAGAAGATTATGTGTCAATGAATCACCACCTTCGATCAGAGGGTTAATCCATCGACCCTTCGATGATCAGTTAATTCTACAAAAGTTAAAAAAGGAAACAAAGGAAGAGAACGATGACACACTAAATGTTATCCTTCAACGAAAGGTGACAGATTTGAGATATGTATTTAACACCTTTCATCCTAAAAATAATGTAAATAATAAATGGTAAACACATCAACACGCATTGAAACATTTGGAAAGATAAATTTTCGTTTCCTTATAAAATGTGGTTTAACGATTCATTTGAGAGAGAAAAAAGTTGACTAGGCATTTAAGTGAGATAAACCGATTTTAAAATAATAAATACTAACTTAAGAATTAGACTTTGTTGCCGAACATCAACTCTGGATCACCCTGACGAAGGTATTACTTATTTTTATAGGAGAAAATGAAGATCATTAAGCTGACAAGAAGTAAGTTTGAAGGTGTGTATCTGACGAAGGTTGAAGCAACCTTTGAGAACCTCTCTATGTCGGAACAAAACCTAAACTAGTAAAGGAAAGTGACTTGGCCCAGTGGTAGGGTCAAGTCAACCCACCACAATTCTTTCAAGTGAATGGTTCGACTCACCAAAGTTCTACTAATGTGTGGATAATTTTTCCACTTTTATGTGGATAATGTTCTCCCACTTAGTGAGAGTAAAGATTTGGATTATATCTTAAAATCCTATCTCAGTGGGTTTCGATAGATGTAGCTATAATTGTAATGTAAAAAATATATACATATGTAGATATGCACACTTAAACTACTAGATTTTCACAACACGGGATCAATATCATGTACTTAACGCACTACAATGTATGATACCTTGCATTCAAGGTTTTTCCATCAAATCAAAACGAAGATAATACGTAAAACAGTGAATGAGGACACGTGGCATTTACTCAGGCCACCTCTCAATACTTATCACGTTGGCATAAAATAATCGACTCGTGTCAATCTATACTTTCACTCAAACAACCCAGGCGTCACTGGATGTTGCCCCTGTTTGCCACGTAAATTCCCACGTGTCACACAACCGCCGAGCCGTTCCTCCTATAAATCACCATCGCCGTCACCCTAGCATCACCATTCAAGTTTGCATGCTAGTACTACGAAGATTTGAACTTGTGCGCTCGCTCGCAGGTATAGCTTGGAGAAGAAGTTGCAATCGTTTTACTTCAGGTTTTGACTTCAGTGAAGACCAAGGAACCCAAGACAAAATGTCCTCAAATCAAGAGAGAGCTGAACTTGACGCCAGGGCCAGGCAAGGTGAGACGGTGGTCCCCGGTGGAACCGGTGGCAAGAGCCTTGAGGCCCAGGAACACCTTGCTGAATGTATATGTATATATGTCATGTACTCCTCTCACAGATCGTCAAATAGATAAAAAAAGGTCTGAACTAGGTTGTCAAGTATAGATGTAGGTATTCGATTCTCATCGAGTCTATATGAGTTTTTGTGCGACTTTTTTTTTTTTAAAAAAAAAATTGTTTAAAGTAATTGATTTTGAACTGCAGATATTTGTAATTATATTGAATGAGTAATATATATATATAAATATATATAATATTTTTATAATTAGGATGTTCTAACTTTAAAAAGTAAAGACTAACCAATCAAATTTACTCATTTTATTTGAATTAACTCATTTTATTTGAATTAAATAGAAGAGAAAATTTATTTTAGGAGGAAGAAAACAATGGATGGATTTGATTGGTTGGTTCTTACATTTTTAAAGTTAGAATATCCTGGTTATAAAAGTTATATATATATATATATATTGGATGTGTATTAATTGCCCGATAATATTCACGATTATTTTTTTTTCAAAATTTTAATTTCGTTATGCCTTTGAAGGAAAGGCTTATTAGGGTTAATTATGTGGACGTAGGAGTGAGTTTGCATGGATGTGTATTAATTGTTCGATAACATTACATGTTTTTTTTTTTTTTCCGAAAATTTTAGTTTCGTTATGCCTTTGAAGAAAAGGCTTGCTAGGGTTAATTATGCGGACGTAGGAGTGAGTTTGTATGCATGCTATTCTTTTCTATTGAACGTTGAAATTATTTGGTGACTTGGTGGTTGCTTGGTGTCTAAGGGAGGAGCGAGGAAGGCAGACAAGGAGGGACCAGCTGCGGACAGAAGGGTACCAGAAGATGGGACGTAAGGGCGGCCTGAGCACAGGAGACCAGGCCGGCGGTGAGGGAGCCGCACAGGAGGGTGTTCAGATTGATGAGTCCAAGTTTAGGACCAAGAGTTAGATGTCTCTTGTGCCTTCAATTGTGATACTCGAACAAAGAAGTTGGCAACCAACCGTGTACTATATATGTAGAGTTTTTTGGTATTTTCTGTCCTTGTCCTTTAGGTAGTGTAGTGGGTTCGAGGTCGTAGTTATAAGTTGTTAGTAATGTGATGTGTCTCTTGTGTTTTGTGTTAGGTCTCTATGTGCTCTTTCGTTGAGGTGTTTTTGATCAGGTTGGTATAGTTAATAATGCCTCATGAAATAATGTACATATAAGTAACGGCCACTCTTGACGTGTAATAAAAGAAACAGTTTTAGCTTATACTTGATTATCACCGTCTAGTGGACTGAGATCCCTCCAGAATTTTGCTTGCTGTGCATTAATTGGAGTGTAATGCAGCACCAAATTGTGAATGTGCATGGCACAACAAATTTATACAGTTACAACAAATGAAGGTAGATGAAACCATGTTATTGCTTCATGGTGTGATCGTAGATAGAATTCTATTGTCTAGTTGAAAGTAGGCAGATAATAATAATATTAATAATAGTGGAACTTCGGGCAGGTTTAAATGCAACAGATAACTAAATGGATAGATCGTACTTTACATTTAGTGTCTCAAATGACGGTTTCCATTTACGTCTGAGAAGTAAGAAAGTGTTTGATGAAAGTAGAAAGCTGTTTGTAAAATTGTGACTGGATGAACATCGACTGCATTGATGAGAGCTTTCAAGCTTCGGAATCTGAAGAACTAAGAATTACAAGTTACAACTAATCTGTTATTGATTTCACTTAAACGAATAAATACATTAGCATGTACAGGCTATATGCACAATATTTGCACATAACCAAATCTAGCTGACTTCCTAAATTCGCAGAGAAGCTGCCACGTGTCAACTCAATGGCAGTTGTAACAACTTCTCGATCAGCCCAGTCACTTGATCGACTACTGCAAACCGCTTGATCTACTGATCATCTTGTCTGATATTCATGATGATTACCATCTATAGCTGAGGAAGCAAGTATTGTGCAGTACTTGCCTAAGCGAGGAACATAGATCACCTTACAACTTCGTTCATCATCAGCTGAGTTAAGGCAGATTTATGAACTGAGGCAGGCATATGAATGAGAGGTGGAACATGAACTGCATAAGAACATTACATTTTATTAATTTCTACAATATCAGAAGGTCCTGAATACACATTTTCACCTGTTGAAGAAAAGAAACATTTTCACAGCATAATTTGGCAAGAACATGCCGAATGTAAAAAGTTGGGAACATAAGAACACACTTAGACATGATGAACTAATGACTGCAGTGCCCAAGTTAATTTGGAAATTGATAGTCAGCTTAAATAAATAGAGGAAAGTATGAGCTAAAATTGTCGATTTTCTTTTGAAAAAGTTGAAAATATTTGATGATATTTTTTATGTTAATCGACTCAAAATATGAGATCGATAATATATTTGCTTCTACAGCACTATCAGCAATTATTAAAGACGACGCTACCTTCACATCAATTGAAAATGTATTGAGGTCTGCTCTTAATTTGACAAATAGAAGTGATTACAAAACTTTTACATATGCCAAAAATAGTTTTACATACGCACTCTATAAATTAAACAAAAAAGTACACTAAGGCACAGCAACCTATTATACAACAAAACATTAGATACACTACTCTTTGCATCACCAATCTTGTGCAACTCCACCTCCGGGCAAATTTTGAATCACAGGTTTTGTTCTTTGAGACTTCAAGTTGCCATAAAATATGCCTGACTCATTGGCCGATTAGGTAAGAAGAAACCAACTTATCGATCTCAGCAATGGCATTAATGTGAGTGGTAGGGAATAACAGGCGCAACAGAGGAACCAAGGATGACGAAATCGACTTTGTTTTTATTTTCTCGATGGTTGTTTTGATTAAAGATGGAGCTGGTATGCTATACCATCTTAGATACCAAGAAAGGACTACTGCGGCTGAATGGTTTTCTCTTTCGGATTCGTCTTCAGGCCACTTGCTGGATTTCAAGTAGTTGCTGAAATCATTTGTCAGTCGATTTGAACATTTTAGAAGCTCTTCCAATCGTTTTCGAAGAGACCCTATGAAGATGGATTGAACAATGCCACCTTTTGAAGTAGTCAATCTTCCATTCAAGAGAGCCTCATTGTAGGCTAGTGCAAGCTGCATTATTACATCATATCGTGTCGTGAAATAAAACAATTTAACTGATGTAAAGAATGGAATGATTAGATCTTTATGAGTGCTAGATTTATTGCAACATACCTTTAAATTGGAGATTGAGAGTGAATCGACTACAATGACGTTACCTTTTGTTACCTGATCTGCCATTGACCCGACTATTGTGTACAGTGACAGATAGACCTATACATATTAATGAAGATGCATTATGATGTATGATACAGGTAACAGGATAGGTAATTTACTCTCCTTTCAACACTTTCACATGAACTAGTGTTTTACCTGTAAAAGAGCTGGTCTATCCTTGCTTATGCATTCAAATAATACTTGCAAGCAGAATTCCTGGAAATCAGCATCAAATCTGCAAGAATGAACGATCCAACAGCTAAAAAATGTAGGGACGAGACTAAATACTCTTTGCTCAAAGCATCATTACTATTTCAAAATGTGTGCAGCATGCCATAACCAAAGGAAATACCACGATTCCACTAAAGCAAAACATGAAGACAAAATTTAAATGGCATTATGGCTGCTTGCCTGCTACTCCAGGACTGGTCACAGCACAGTTGAGCGAAAGCAATTAAGCTAGGATCAGAAGAGAAGGAACTGACCAACTGATCAACAGTAACAGAACTGAGTCCATTGTTATTGTTTGTATTGTTATCATATGCTTCCAGACTTGTCGAACCAACCACCTGGATCAAGGACAGATTCAAATGTACTATATGACCCCTGGATTAAATCAATGAATATGAATAGGTCAATCAGTATATATCGTATTATAATGACCTTGTGCATTGCTCGTGACAGCAAGGACTGACACCCTATAGGGTCATCAACATATGAACAAGCTCCAACCTTCCGTTTGATATAGAGAACACCAGAATTAAATGGGTCATTTTTGTCTCCAAAACTCCACCAAGGTTTTTCTGTTCAATAATAAGAATTAAGAGTTGTTTGAGACACCTACAATTGACATTAGATAATAGAAAATATCCACCAACCTTCAGGAACAAGCTCAATTACTTGAGGCCAGTATCGTGGCCCACAAACACGAACTGTCTTCAACTGCAAACAATAAACTTGTCAGCCACAAAAGTGCAGTTTTTGCTAAGTTGAAAGGGACAGATGAACATGCAAGTCAACTAAGATACTGTCCACCATGAAACATTTGTTATTTAGGAGGTCCATTATAGAAGTTGTAGTAACAGTAGCTCCGATGATATCATTACATGATCTTGTCCCACATATTTGATCACAATAAGCCTCCAAGGCAAATGTCATGCCTCTACAAGAGTGGCAAATGTCATGCCTCTACAAGAGTGGGTGTTTACTAATAGGGAACAAGAAAACGAGAGAAAGAAAGAAACGTACTCTCTAAGAAAAGGTTCAACAATGTAGGATTTTGCCCTCGATAAATTCCAAGTTCATTTCAGGTCGAGGGGGGAAGAAGGTTTTGAGATGGTAACAATCTCAAAAAATTTTTTTAATGAATTTGTGAAACTTACAATAGCGCGTTCTGGCAGAATGCAAGGGGTAACTTCACAAAAACTTGTTTCTGAATAATGTTCCGTTTCCCTAACAGTAACTTCAAGAGGGGCATACACAGGAAGACCAGTATCAACATCAATAGTTTGAATCCAACGAGCCTCTGTTGCAAGTACATACAAATGCCTGAATGCCTGAAATACAAATACAAAATCAGATGCATCAGACTCCATTCTATGGGCACATCAGATTAAGTTCACATATATGTTTGTTCATAGTTTTTCAGCATAAACATTACTATCTTTCAGGATTTCTTGAAACACAATGTTCTGCATACAATGAAACAGCCCAAAATGACATCATCATGATGATCAGTACAAAACGGACCAAGTGTACAATTGAGAATCAGTTACGTTGAGTACTTGGTTGAAGACTCAATCCATCAGCACCAGTTCTAAATTGGGAAAAAGGAAAGGGCTGAAATTTGCAATCATCGGGAACAGAAAAAGTAGAACCAGATTGCATGTAATCAAAGCTTTGAAGTAGGAAAGCCAGGAATTTTGACAACTAATGGGTTAAGGATGTGCTTCTACAAGTTCCCAGGACTTGCTTCACATTAGAGGGAAAAGTTAAGAGCATGAACATCTTTTAGAGTACTCCAAACTCATTCTCAGTTTAATTGTAATATAAATTCAAGATTTTATAATACGTATTCCTGATATGAAGTAATGAACCTATTAGTATGCCGTAATAAGCCTAATTCAAGAATTTTAATAATTTGGCAAGGTTCTCAGAAATATTTTAGCATACCTGTAGGTGGCAACGATTGTCATTTGGACCAGTAGGCAAGCGTGGATAAAGAGAAATCAACAAGGCAGCAATAGAACCGTTGCTTGTTGAAAATGTCCGCATTCCACCCCCAAGAAACAAGAAACCAATGGCTAAGCTTACCTAAAACCAATTTGGAGGAGTAAATATAAGTGTAATGCATTGCAAAGGATGCTAGAGTGTGGTAGCATTCATCTTAAGCAAGAAGCTCACATGAATTAAAAATTCATCTCATATCAACAATATCATTCATTCAACACATCAGAGGACAAAACCCCAAACAAACTCAGCATTTTTCAAAAAGAAGGTAGTGAATAGAAGAAGACAACATAATTTATGTTAGCATGACATAAAATACGGTACATTTAGGTTTACACAGCCATAGGCTCTGCAAAAGATTATACTGTTATATCCAAAAAAAACCCTCCAACTGATTTAGTTAAAGTTAAAGACACTTGAAAGAAAATAGACTTAGCAACTGACTAGTTCATTTGGCAGGTCAGTTTGAGCTACATGGAAATTGGAGAAATATTAAAGGAACTACTGAACCCACAGATCCTACTGTCCAAGTTAGCAGTCTGCTTAATCACTGAATCACATATCATAGAATCAAGTATTTATTTGACATTATCTTGGTCAATTTTTATGATTTTTATGATATGAGTGTATACACGATCACAAGAAAACTATAAACTAACAAACAGATGGCATTAGATATATTGTGACTTGTAGAAAACTTACTGCCATCTGGATTCCATAATTTGCATGTCCATCTTGGGCATTTCGACTGCGGAGAAATCTCAATAACCGAAAGGTTTGTAAATGTCCAGAACCAGCCATAACCTGTTTCTCAGAATTTCCATCAAAGAAACTTAGCACAACTGTTTTTGCATATAACTGAAAATACGGAAACGTCAATTTCTACGCTTTTACATACCACAGAAAGGGAAAGAACAATTAGGTGAAGGCATATTTCTAATGTGCACCGATCAACATAACGAGACAATCCCTTAGGAAAGGCATTTCCACTCATAGATGCTACAGGCTTGATCTGCAGACATTAAACAATGTAATTTTACTACTAATAATAGTTAATCTACATTGAGCAGCATCACGTTGTAAGCAGACCTCATTCAGGAAAAAGAGAGCATATTCATAAAGTAACTCCTGGACATTTGCATTCTTTGTACCAGCAAACCTCAACCCTGCCCATGATTAATGGTGAATGTAATGGATGTTATAGATAATTTGATAAATCACTGCAAAAAGATTCAAATGAATATTCAATAAAGTACAAATTCTGAACTATAACGCTTCAGCAAATCATAGATGATGTTTGATCCCGCTACTGTGGTGATTTTTGCCCCACCAGTTTCCTAGCTTTGTTCACTCTCTCATAATTTACCATGCTTGTAACAAACCTCACTTCAGTTGTTTATATACTTCTTCACCAACCAAATTGCAATATTGAATCTAACATTCTTGATTGGGAAACCTTCAGTATTCTTTAAATCTCCATGAACTGGATGCATCACAATTGACAGAGCATTTATACTTCTACTAATGTTTCCTTTCCCCACAAAACATGATTCAGATAAGTTTTGACACCAGAAAACCATAAATTCAAGCACTGAGTTTATTCATAACTTCATAAGTTGAAATCCTATATACGATCTTTTTATGAACTTTGTAACTCTACACTTATCATCTAGGTTTTTAGACTCCGTTTTAACAAGCCATATCCTCACTAGATTAAATCACGAAAAAGAACTCAAGTGAATGAAAAACATACCAAGAGATAAACAAGCCCCAGTCACTATATTGACATATGCCTGGACAAAAGTTTCCGCATGCATTTCATCAATGTCCATAGCATCATCTCTAAGGCCTCTAACACTACTTTTGACGATTTCAGGAATCTGGGACTGAATCCAATCTTCAGAGGGATGAACCCTAAAACAGAAAAGCTTATCAGTTTAATTACAAAGAGTGGCTTGAAGATATAGTGCTTATCCAGAGTAAATAACATGACCAACAGTACCTACTCCACATTATCAAATTCCGAGCAATGACACGAAGCATTATAAAGTCAGGCCTCACGTATTGCAAGTCAAAATGTGTAGAAGGAATGGACAGCCTAGACACAATTGCCTCTGATTCGGTCTGTGATTAGTACATAGGGCAATGTGAGAAACCTTTTTGATACACATCTTTGAAATGTTAGGTAGTTTGTACTTAAGACGATCACAGAGAATACACTATTTGTAAAAATTTCATAAAGATATTAGTAATCTCTTCACCTTTAAGAACATCAATGAAAGAGCAATAATGGCTCCAGGTGCAGTGACATCAACATTTACTATGGTTCCATCCATCATCTACAAAACATCAGTGCCCAAATAACAGCAACATCAATTGCTTGGGCAAATAAATCCTATATAAAGTGCAATTACTCCAAAAACAAAGTCAAAAAGTAGTGGAAACTGTGAAAGTTAGCAGTAGCTCACACAACCTGTCCAGCACTACGGTTGTGTTCATCAGTTGAGAGTGACAAGTCATGTGATCTTTCCTGATGAAGAAATGAGGAGAAGAAATAATTAAGAGAAACTAGAAAATCCAATCACACAGCACCAAGTAACTAGACTGAGCCAGTAAATTTCTTATTCCACAGAGTAGAACACAGATGCAACAACCAATCCATAACAGTTGGAATTGAATTACTAGAAGTAATTTAGAAAAAACAGAGTGAACTATGAATTTGACAACATACATTATATACTTCTTTGCCACCAATGTAGTGGAACAATCGACCAACCATGGTGTCTGTAAAACCAAGTGCATCATCTCCTTGACCTTCAATTAATAAAGAATAATTAGCTAAGATAACCACTTCACAAACATTTAACTAATATATATAAATCACTTGTACCCAAAGCAACAAGGCCCAAAGCAAATCCTGCAGCAACAGCATGACCCTCCCTTTCAAGAACGTTATCACCCCCACTTCTACGTCCTATTTCACCCTGTGACATATAAAACCCTAAGTCAACTACAAGGCATGTGTCCATAATAAAAGAAAAAGAATCTTGAATGAGAATATAGAACTAAAATCATCCATTCAAAAAGAATCTTGTCCAATATAAAGAATCATGCTGATGTTTTTTGACTATATAAGCGGAATCAAAATAGGTTAACAATTAAAATGCAACAGTAGAAAAAAATTACCAAAAGAATCTGCATAGTTTGCTGGGTGTGCTGATCCTTCATAAAGAAGTCCAAGAGACATTAATGCTGCCGACTGGATAATCAAGACAAAAGAGGGCATTGTCAATATGACTATTAGGAAATCACCCAATAATCCTTAATACCATTTATTGTAAGCCAACTGCATTAAAAGAACAGCAATAAATGCAATACAAGTTATATTCGATGACGATGAAGCTTCCAACAGCAATAGTACAACTTTAGTACTATCTAGAACTACACCACAAAAAACAATATACTCTTAGACAAGTAGTTATTTTATGTGGTACAACCATCAAGTTGGAGACATATATATGGACTAATGTTCTTATTCTGGCAAAAAGAATAATCTAATGCAATTTATATGTTCCACAAGACAAAGACATATTGATCAGTATAAAATTTTACTGCATATTTGAACTGTGGTTTCCCAACAATGAAAATTTTGGCAATTACTAATTGAAAAGCTTAAACTAATAGGAAATAGTGCCAACGATAGTATATAAGCATTGTAACACACCACCTCACATGTAAGACTAACGGGCTTGCCATGTGGTTCAAGTCCAAACATAAAGACACAAAAAATTCAAATGTTATCATGTGAGTAGGATTCTTAAGACAAAGCCAAGCTCTAATACCATGTTAGTAACCATTAGACGCAAAAACTTAAGCCTATAAATAATAACCCAACAATAGTATGTAAACACTTTAATAGAAAATACATATACAATAGAATTGTTTGTAATATAGAGTAACAAAAATAGCAGTAATGATCTATACCTGAACAATTGTTTGTAATTCCAATTCTACTGAAGATGGATGCCTAGCAGGTATATGAACATAAAGGGACTGCCAGGCATAAAGGTAATAAGTTAATCAACATCGATTACAAATAAATTCGTTGACAAGAATGGACAATTAAATCACAAAAAAGGAAAATCCATGCCCATAACTTCAAATGAATCTATAAGCTCAACTTCCCTAGATGACAACAGAACCTAAAGTTACAATTTCAAACTGCTGAATAACAAGTCTAACAAATTGTTACAATTACAACATCATACTTCGAGGAATTACAATGAAATACATGCAAATTAGAAGGCAAGCTCATAATTAAATTAGTGCATCAATTCACATGCTTCATGTTTTCATTAATAAGATTAAGAAAGGAAAAAAAGGTGATGTAGATATAAGTGACAATATCACCTTTGATATTGATGGTTGCATGGTCCCTCTATAAGTAGCTGACAGGCCAAGCATTAATCCCACTGTTGTGCTCTCATGTTCCTGGAAAAAATAAAGATCAAGAAATTTTAATTAAACACAGGGGCTAAAAAGTAACATTTAAGATAACAAATTTAAGATTAGAAATTAAAAATAGAAGGCTGGGAATTTAAGTTCTATGCACAATTGATTCAAAGTTAGATACTGTATAAAATCTATTTTGGTGCTTGTTTCATTTCTCTTTTGATTTTTTTATTGTATACATGCTTTTTGAGCACGTTTGTGTGAGCAGATAAACAAAATTTTAAAAAATCTAATCAAACCATCAACTCAAAAGACAGAATAAACAGATAAAAGACAAATAATCTAGCTTAGTTTCATCACTGAACAAAATGCTCAACAAAATGCTCTCGTTACATGGCACTAGATCTTTTTCAAAGGACATGAAACGAATTGAATGGAATGAGAAAGATATTAGCGGAAATGCATGTACCATCCTAGAAAACTGATAGCGACAGTTGGTGCTAGTGATAGAGAGGCAGATTTTTTGGATGCGTAGTGGAATAACAGATAATTTAAATTCATATAACAAAAACAACCCCAAAAAGACTAGTTAAACAATATTAGCATCGAGAAGAAAGAACAAGAAAGTGTTATTGTGTATGAAACCTGATTATAATACTTGAACATGTCACTAATATTTAAAGCACGTAGATGTCCATGTAATCCTAGAGCAAGGATAAGTCCAGCATGCTCAACACTTGGCTCTTCAGGTTTGTTATATTCTATCCATGTTCTTGATATTTTTCCCTGCAAATGAAAGGCTCAAATTTATCAGCTAAATTCCACAAGGATCATATTACATTATTACTCATTTATAAGTAAGATCGCAAGTTTAGACATATAGTAAAGGACAGAAAATGCTTTTTTTTTTTTCTTTTTTTTTCTGGTTTCAAGAAGTTTAAAACATGCAGCAAACTAAAACATCAGCAGAGAGCACAGAATACACTCAAGATCTTAAAAGACAAAGAAAAACCAGCAGATAGCACAAGATGCACTCAAGATGGTGCAGCGGAAGGTTTGTTTCAAAACAAAATAAGTAAATTTGATATAAACGATAAAACACAAAGTCAAAGTTTGTTATTACTGAAAAAAAGAAACAATAACATACTAAACACAAACAAACCAAACCTTTAAATAATGTATCTAATCCTAAAAGTATTAGAAATAGGAATCCTATTTAAACCTTAATTTCCTAATTTGAAACTAATCTCAAACAAAAAGATTTAATAATAGGAAGATTAATAATAACATAGAATAAGGAATCCTAAACTTGTAAGAATCCTGATGCTCCTATTCTTGTCCTACATCAATTCCCTCCGCTGGAAAAAACTCGCCCTCAAGTTTTGTGATTGCAAAACTCATCCAGAGGAAAATACTCAAAGATTTCAACAACATTGGATCCCAACGATCGTACCATTCGAAAACACCTTGGTTGCCCCTTTCATACACTCGAAACGGGTCGGGTTGCTATGAAGGGTACCAAGTCAGGGCTATTGGGTCACAAGTTCTATCAAACCAATCTCTTCCATCGCCGATATGGAGTCATTAGCCCTCGCCGACTCTGTTCCAATCTCTGTCGGCTCCAATCTAGGTCGAGTCAATTCATAGTGGCGTTCTAGGGTTGCAACAAGGGTCGCGAAGGTCTAGATCTCTTAGGTTTTAAAGCAGGTCGCATGGGTTCTAGGGATTTCGAGATGGGTCAACTGAATTTCCGAGGCCTAGGTAGTGAATCAAACTAGCAAACGGGTCTGAAGCGACGATTGGACCTATATATGGGTCAATGTGCTGGTCGAACAGGTTGCGCGGGTCCAACGAGTCTCTTTTATCAGGATCCGAGTCATGTGGATTATAGCTACCCAGATTCCGACCTCCCTACCGTTTGCGGTCTTCTGCGATGTCCTTGCCGGTGGTCGCCATCCGGCCACCTGTTACGTTGAGTTGCTGCTCGCTAGAGGCATGTGCACTTCGAGAACCATTGCAGCAATCATCTATGGAAGGTTTCAAAGGATTTCCTTGATCCCATAAAGTCACTGCTCAACTCTATTGAATCATTCATTGACTCTACCGAATCATTCATCAATAATTGCGAACTGTCATTCAATGTCGGAGGCTCGTTGTCCACTCGAATCAATTCCAACCAACAGCCGAGGATAGACCACGCTCTAATACCAATTTTCGTACAACGGATGGGTTTGTTTCGAAATGAGACAAGTAAATTTGATATAAACGATACAATACAAACTTAAAGTTTTTTATTACTGAAAGAAAGAAACAATACCATACTAAACACAAACAAACGAAACCTTTAAATAATGTATCTAATCCTAAAACTATTAGAAATAGGAATCCTAATTAAACCTTAGTTTCCTGATTTGAAACTAATCCTAAACTAAAAAGATTTAATAATAGGAAGTTTAATAATAACATAGAATAAAGGATCTTAAACTTGTAGGAATCCTAATGCTTCTAATCTTGTCCTACATCACAAGATCCTAAAATACAAAGACAAACCTGAAGGGGTGACAGCTTAAGCCCAGCAGCAACAGCATTATGAAACTCTGGCCAGGTTTTGAGTTCTTGTATATTCCTTATATTTGGATCCAAATTGACCTATGGGGGAAATTTGTGTGAGATGAATATACAAAATAATAAAATTTTGTGTAAACGATGACATTGGAAAGACAAAGCTTTTAACAAGAAAAAGTACAAATTACAAGCATGAATTTCCAGGAAGAAAATTTATTTTAAACAAAAAATAATCAATGAAAATCATTAATTCCTTTTTTCAAAATCCAACAGAAAAAATCAGTTGTGATATGAAATTACAGTTGGCAAAAACATATAGTAAAAATTCAAATCACATCTTATTGAAAATTTTTAGTTCATAATTTATCGTAGGCGGGACAGTTACTTAGTAAGTCATAGGAACATGCATATGATATGACACAAACAAATAGGAACATGCATATGATATGACACAAACAAAAACAATGAGCAGGTAAAGAACATAGTAACAATGTATCTCTAAAAATTCTCAATATGAACATACAGTTGCATTTTGTTGCGCAGGCAACCGACCTGCTAAAACAAGCTTTGGGGCTGTAAAGGCCTGCACAAAATTTCAAAAGAGCCTATTAGAAAAAGAATTGTATCTTCAACCAAACAATATAACAGAAGCTCCTTCTCCAAAGAAAATGTACATGGATAAAGAGTACCTCTGTTAAAAGAGTAGACCTTGTTGCAAGAGTAAATGCCCCACGACCAAAAGGAAGTGCAGTGGTCCTTTGAGCAAGGTGCCACAGCTGAGCCTTTACCAACAAAAGTAGAAGCAAAGCATCAAAATAAGACCACATGGACTTAGCTTAGATCAAAGGTAATTGATTCCTTTATATAGAAATTCTCTCTCTTCTTTACTAGACTTAAATCCGAGTTTGGGTGTAGTGCATATAGAATGAACACCTGGTAAAAGCTATAAATTTAATTGAATAGAAATGTTAATACAGCATCAAATAGAAATACATAAAGAGGTATACCTGTTGCAGGTCCTGCTCGGAAGCACTAGGATTTACAGAAGTTTGAATAGCCACAGGTCTTGATGAGCACAAAAGGCGTCTAACCTATAGACATGCAATATCAGTTGAAAAAGGAAACATTACACAAGTAGACAAGAAGAATATTAAATATAAATGATTTCAATATATGTCAAGTACTGTCTTCTACTTCATTTCATTACATGCACAAGAAAACAAAACAGGTGCAGTGATGTGAATGCTATTTTAGTAAATAAATGATTCGATCATTGCAGTCAAAATCTATAATAATTTCTATACTCTTACCAGCCAATAGCAGAATAATTTCTTATATGTTTACTCTGCACCATTTTGACACTAATGTTTCGATATAGAGGACCAAAACATACCTCATTCAAGCGTAGATCCCGACCATATCGCAACTGTGTGCTAGAGTTGAAGATATGTTCCATACCATCAGTCATGGACCCATCAACAGAATCTGTATCCTCAAATTTGGTGCTATCTAAACCATTAGTGTCAGAGACTGTGGAAGACACGGTTACTGGATGCAAATGCAGCATGTAAGGTGTAGACATAGAGATTAAATTCACATTGATCTGAGTTTCAAGTTCCTTTGCTTTGCATGAGTGCGCCAGACACGACAATGCCAAATCTTCTCGACCAAGAAGAATGTATGCAGCAGCAGGCCAGTCAGTGGGTGGGGATTCCCGACACTTATCCAATGCCTAGAAGCACATAAACAATCATGTTGATAAGTTTTTTTTTTTTATAGGAAACAAACAACTTTATTTCAAAAAACAGAAAAGAAATACAAACGTGAACCAGAAGTCCACTCATAAAAGAAACAAACACAAGAATAAGAAACTAAAACTAGGAAAACACTCAACGGACAATAGATTTCCAGTCTAGCAAAATGAAAAATAAAGAATAATCTTTAAAGTCTTCGCTAGTAGAAGCCTAAAGAAAAGCCAAGTAATAAGCTTTATCCCAAAGAAAAGTCTCCTCCTCTTCGACATCTTGAAAAATTCTTTTGTTTCTCTCTTCTCAAATAACCCAAAGGATGATAAAAACTCCACAAAACCAAAGGATAATTGCTTTCTTTCCTCCACCAAGAATTTTAAAATCTTCCAAAAAGAAGGAAAATAAAGATTCAGAAGCAGTCTACTTCAATCCAACCAAAGACAACATCTTACACCCAAATTTAGTCGCCATAGGACAATGAAAGAAGAAGATGGTTCTGATTTTCCCCAAATCTTTTGCACATGACACACCAAGAGGGAAAAAGATAAAAACTAGAAAATCTTTTCTGAAGGACATCATAAGGATTTAATTTCCCATGAGCGATAAGCCAAACTAAAAACTTAACCTTATTTGGACCTTTGACTTCCAAATACGATTAACAATATCAAACCTTGGGTGAGAATCCTCTTGAATCAACCAATCAAAAAGAGATTTACAAGAAAAAGATTCATTGGCATTTAACTTCGCAGCCCTCCTATCTTCCGATCCCAAATTGAGAGGAGCACTATCAAGTAAAGAAATAAAAGAAGAAAATTCTTCAATCTCCCTACCATTTAAATTTCTCCTGAAATCGAAAGACCATCCTAAGATTGAGAAGAAATATCCATTCTGTTTAAAATTGAAGCACTCGGAGAGGAAAACAAGCTTATATAACCTCGGGAACTTCGAGCATAAAGGCATAGAATCCAACCAATAATCCTCCCAAAAACAAATCCGAACATAAAGAAATACCCATCATGTTGATAAGTTGGAGAACTAAGGCAGCAGAATTAGTTACTGGGAAGTAAATGCTGGCTAAAAGAGACACCTCAGCAGTGCAATAGCAGCACAATAAAATGGTAGAGTTGTTAATGATCAAACATTAAAGATGTAAAAACTTCTTATTTTATTCTCAACCGATGTAATTCATGCAATCAGAATAATTTCCCAATGCTAACAGATCTAGACTTCTGAAACCCTATCATAGCAGAGTCACATTCAAAGCTTTTTACACATCATCCAACTTACATGTCGCAGAGGAAGAGACACACCACAAGGCAGTAAGTCCAGTTGCTGCAGTCCAAAATTTTCCCCCGCCATTGCCAAGACTGTAAGCTCCTCAGTGCTGCAGTATGATCCAGAGGCAATGTTGCAGTAAACACCAGATGAAAGCTTCTTCCCTATGGTTTTAGCACCCAACAATAAACTATAAAAGGAAACTATCTTCCTTGCCCAGCTGACAACAGAAATTCCATCTTTACAAATTAAAGGTGGAAGGTCATTGATATTAGCAGAAGCATATCCATGTTGCAAACAATTTACAAGCCACTTGAATATACTAGGAGGCAGTTTTTGAGGAGAAAGCATTTGTGCAGATTCCGAATTTCTTGGAAAGACAAGGAAAATCACGAATATAATGGTCCAAATAGCATTCCTCACCCAGAAACTTGGCAATCTTGCATAATAAATCTGCCAACAGCTCCAAGTCCCTAAACAATTGTAAGTCTTGAATCAAGACACTTTAAAAAAAACTGATTGAGAGATACAGTTCAAAATTCAACTCCAAAAAATACTGAAATAAATTCTTGGAGATAAAATTAAAGGAGCTTGCCCAAAATGCTTAGAGCTACAGCAGAAGAAAAAGAATGCAGTATTTATTCTAATATTAAAGTAGCTGTGTTATGATTTTATTGTTGTTTTTGTGTTGATTGTTTACATTTTCTTCTTGATGTATTTGAATATTGGTGAACTGCTTCTTACCCTTTTTTTTTTAATTCTTACCTTCAAAATTATTAATAAACTTCTCTCTGTTTCTTACAAAAATGAAAAAGAAGAATTTGAAGCAGAAAAGGTAAATAACTACAACTATTTTATACCATGTCAAGTCCATTCATGAAAGTAGGGAACAATATTGTTAGCCCCAAAGTTGTAGCAAAAGCCACTACAAATTCTTGCATCGTATTCTCTCTATCCCTAATACTTTAATTTTTTGCTGACTTGTATCGTGTGGATTATATTCATCTTCCCATACTTCAATAAACACCTTAGATTTGTAACTAGAGTAAAAATTTGTCATCAACCCAATTCACATCCTGAGTAAAATAGAAAAATTTCAGGAGTCAGGAGCACACACTGAGTAAAATAGAAAGAGGTTTCACTAGAGATGAATACATATAAGCATCTAAATTTACCGTTTGCGAAGACTGTCCAGTTTTAGATTCTCATATACAGCATGCAAGGAATCCAAAGTTGCTAAGCATAGCTCAGAGAAAAATGGATCTTGTAAGATTTGTGCACCATCCGCACTTGACATAGAGAAATCTGATCTCTGCGCATCAAGTGATGTTCCAGAGGAAGTCTCAGTAGCAAAGTTAAATTTGCAGTAGCTCTTGTGAAATTTGCTATTAACAAGAAAGTCCCAAGATGAGTTTGCCACCATATCCAAGTGAGGTTGAGCACTAGGAGTAGATTTTCTACCCATTTGCATAATAACGCTACAAAAATAGTTCCATTCTGAATCTATGTTAGAGTTGGACCCTGACATGTAGGCAGAATGGTCATCACCCCAAAGAAGAGTAAGAAAATAATTATATAAACTGGAACTGAGTCCCTCAGCCATTGCTGAGATGCAATCATTTGTCAATGAAGATGACTGCTTCTGTCTTAGTGCACATCGAAACATCTGGATGTGAGAAAATGAAAGATTATTACAATACAGAATTTGTTAAAAATTTCAGTTTTCTTTTGCAAAATTTGCTAATTTAGTAAGCAACAGTGAAAAACAGAAACAATCACAAGCTAAGAATTGACAAGCAATTATTGATTTCCTAAACATTCAATTTTTCCCTGCTTGCACATACACGTTCTGCTAAATATCAATGACTATTGGCACTGGCAAAACTATACTGACGAGAAAAGAAAAAAGCATAAAAAGATTATGTAGCATGTATAACTTCAGTAAATTAATCAGGTGAAGAACATTAAGAAAGTTGCGAAATCATTGCCATTGAAAAAGGTCTGGAAAATATAAATTTTACCGATAATACTTAGAATTTATCATACCTGCCCATTGTTTACTATTACATTGATACGCCCCTCAACAGCATCTGCAAGCCCTATAATCTTCAAGTCATGGGAAACAGAAGCTATTTCTGAGCCATGTGAAAGATGACCTTTAAGCAAAGGAGGCAACAAATATCTGCAGAGACATTTCTCCCCTGACTGCAATAATGACAGACACATTGATTATACACATTTCTAGGCCACTAACAAAAAGTCAAAATGCTATGGTACACACATCCCAGAGTCACATTCAACAGGAGGAAACCATAGAATGAAATAATGCTTCAAGAAAATTTTTATAAGACATTACAAATTACAATATCACAGTGAATAGAATAAGTACACAATATGAGAAGTGTCTACAACTAGTCATCAGAAGAAAGTGTTTTATAGAAACTAAACTTCTGCAAAGCACGACATAAGGCAAATGGCAAAGCCAACTTAATGCTGATAAAAGACTTTCGAACACTTGGGATTAATTAGCTGCAGCTTTTTTTCCATTGGTAGCAAACTCTTATTTAGGATCATATAATTTCATTTGAATTCACCCTTAATAGACTATAATAGCACAAAGCAGAACCAATTTAGAGCCAAACAAAAATATAATTACAAGGGGGACTTGGACCTAGTGACTCCCATTAGGCTCTGACAACATATTAAATAATTGACTAGTTAAGAAGCTTGAGCAGATAGATAAGTGCCAAAACAATATTCCTAAACACTAACATGAAGAAAGAATGTCAAACTTTCTATTCTATAGAGCGCCTAATAAACTATAGTTTGTAGGATAATTCTCCTCTAATCTTTAAGAAATTGGATGCTTGCAAATACAATTTTAATACAAGTGGGAGCATAGACTTAGACTATTAAAACCCACATCCAACCACATTAACAACTTTATTTGTTTCAGTAAGATGCTAATCAAAGAAATAATAAATGAATCAACAACAGTTTAAGTTTCATTTGAGATTTCTTCATATCATGACATATTGTCATAATTTTTCTACATCAATATCAATACATTTTCTTTTCCTTCCAATATAATTATACTCTGAACCGTAGTACCGATCAATATCACTATTTACAACCTTGATCATAGTTCCGAAAGGTGAAAGGCGCATCGAGGCACAAAGAGCCCTGGATCCTGAGGCGCAAGGCACGCCTTTTTGACACAAGGCGCACATTTTATAAAAAAAACTTAAAATATTATAAAATCATAAAATTGGGGGTTTTTTATGTATTTACATATAACTGAATTGATATTTTATATATTTTTCAAATTAAAGGGTCTGATTGAATACTTTATTAAAAATTAGGGGTTTATTCATAATTTTTCTATGTATATATTTAAGTTTTAGTGATTGTAAACCTAATCGCTACACAGACAGCCACCCACAATAGCAATCTCCTTCCTCTTTGAAACCCTAATCCCACAGCAGCCAAGCAGCTACCCACAGCCAGCAACTATAATGTCGGCGGGAGCAGCGGAGAAGAGAGGAGGAGTCGATCGGTGGCTTGACAGCTTCAAAAGTATGATTTTGGTGGCTGGAAGGCAGTTTCTGGCGGTTGGCGGGCTTTTCCGACTGCTAGGGAAGGGGGTTGGACTGCTTGAAGGCTGGTGAGATGAGAGGAGAGGAGAAAGGGTCAAGATCGGACAAAAAAACACTGGTTTGGCCCTTTGACCCGACGCTGACCCTTTTAAACTCTTAGGGCTTCCTAAGGCACGCCTAGGTGGGTGAGGCGCTCGCCTAACCTAAATCGCAGCGCCTTCGGTGGTGTGAGGTGTCGATCCAGTGCCCTGAGTCGCCTTGCGCCTAGGCACACCTTTGATAACTATGACCTCATTCTTATATATAGTTCTTCTACAAGTAAAAAGACCTTGACAAGAAATTAGTGTGAGATTTTAATGTTGCTGCCATGTTTGACAACTTATCTTAAGCTAGCATTTTAGTCTATGAACCACTGCTGATAAATGAAACACTGGTCACGTGTTTACAAAGAAATGTCCATCATGCTAATAAGAAAAGCACACAATTCAAAAATCTACATTTATTTTAATTGCCAAGGTTTTCAATTTTCGAACAAAATCAACACAGAGATAAAGAGAATGAAAACATAGTGGCAAAAGGAAATCAGAGCTGAAGAGAACAGTGAAGATAAGTAATTACAAATGGATAATTTAATTAACATGAGACTGTTATGCATATGGCTTACATAGAGGAAAAGAGTGTTGTCCGGAGCCAAAACTATAATGTCTGCATATGGAAGCAGCCCCACTTTCACTCTACAAAAAATAAAGAAGAAAAAGTAACCATAAGATTATTAAACAAACCACCAAAATTAAAGCAAAAAAAGAGAAACAGAAAACAATACTCTACCTTGGACGTGTTACAATGACTGGCACAGCAGCAATGGCTGGTATGCTCCAGCTCATGTCATGTTTAATATCAAAGAGAATCTCACTATTTATTTCAACAGTCTGAAGCCTTACTGACAACAACTTCTTTTGCTCGAGAAGAAGAAAACAAATTATAGGAGCCTGCATCATTATCTGTTGCTACAAATACCTGAAAATGTTTTAGTCCACTGAAAGTCAAAAGAAATGAAAAAGTAATATATAACACTATGTTGTCAGATGCTGATAGAGAAAGCAGGCCTAACCATGTTAAATGTAAAATTGGTGGAGAAATGTTTGAAAAGGAAAAAAGAATTTGTGAATGAAAGTGACAAAAATTTTTATAATTTGGAGACCAAACGTCCAAAGATGTCCATATTAAGTAATGCTAGTATGGTTGCTAAATTTTGAAATGGTCATTTAAGAGGAATGCACCATCAATCCAACCAACTTATGGCAAGCAAGACCTTTAGTTATGAATTACTGTAAAGGCGAAATTTATAAATAACCGGATTTTGGAGAATTTCCAATTAGAGATAAAAACCAAAACTGATACGCAATGCAATAGACTAGAACAAAAGAATTCAATGAGTTCATGGCTAAATTAAAGATATAGGCCATCATCAAGGCAATATTGCAGGGTTAAATACTTTACCCTGAATAAAATAATGTAACTGTTGAGGACTTAGTTAGAGATTCAACAAGCTTAATCGCCCTGACTTGCACCACATTTTAGGTTGACCAGCTCATAGAATTTGGTGGATTGATCCTCAATAATTAAATTAGAGAATTGACCTAACTTTAATCTAAGTAATTCCAGACAAGAATACCTAAAAAGCCGAATAAATTGAAAAGAGCTTTGCCTCACAGATTGCAAAGTTTATTGATAATAGCCAAAAGAATAATAGAGTACAAACCCTAAGTTCAATCTCCTATTTATAGCTACTTCAAAAGGGAAAAAAAAAAAAAAAGACTCCTATTTATAGCTAAACTAGCCTTCTAGTTTGTTTAGGATACAAAATTCTTTTTGAAACAAAAGTCTAATAAAAATAATGTTTTGTAACAAAAAGAAATAATAATCAACTAATTAAAGGAAATAAAGTCCAACTTAAAATGGAAATAGTATCAAAAATTAAAAGTAACTCAAACAAATCCTATAAATCAGCCTACACCAGGCCTTGCTATCGCGACTTGCACTGTGATTTGCATTTACCGACGTCTCCTCAAGGCGAACGGTTGCGAGTTACATCGCTGGATGCAATTCGTAATGCAAGTCACATTCATCTCGACCGAATGGTTGCGAGTTACATCGCAGGTTGCATCTAGCGACCCAAGTCGCGATGCTCTTGACCTGGAGCTCACTGGATGGTCTCTCCCTTTCATCCAGCTCAGATCTTCTCCTAATATTCTCATCAGTAACCTAGCACAACTGCACCATTAATGTGGCCTTTTAAAATAATCATACCATTATTAAAATCCAAAAGGAAGAAAGCAATCACCAAATGATTAATATCTGTAACTAGTCATGCTAAATGTTCAAAAAATTAAAAATGAATTGGCACCTTGGAAGCAGTTGTCTTGGCACCTTTCCAGTGCCATATTCTACGAAAGGAAAATTGTTTTGGTAATACACCAGTTGGAACTTTATCAGATAAGCCAGCACTTCTCACTTCGAGGTTAGAATTAATAACTTCAGCAACCCAAACAGAATGTTGCATCTTTCCTATATACAATGTGACAGGTCAACCATGATAAATTTGATAAAAAGAGAAAAAGGGAACATTGGACAAACAAGGATTCAAAGAGGTTTTAAGATTGCTTGTGTGGAGGATAATCATACAAACCTTTGTTATAAGAAGCCATCAAAGGAATTTGATCACTGGTCCAAATTGTTCTTTCATCAAAATCCTTCATAACATTTATTTTTCCTCTTTCTTCAATATAAGTACACTAAAATTCAACAAACAAAAATTGTTTTCAATATTGAAGTATATAACTTTTATAAGTATATAAAAGCAATAGAGACTAGCAACAAGAATAGGGGACACAGTAGTGGATAAAAATAAACAGCCAAAAAAGAAAGCAAATTCTAAGAAATAAGAGGAAAGCTCTCGTAAAACCTGTGGTTCCTCTAGAAGATCACTTAGAATCAAATGTGAGGACATTGAAAACATGTCTCCCTTAATAATATGATTATAACCACTTGGAAAACCATGATTGTGTTGTGGACTATGCCCAATTTCTCTTCTTGCACGGGATATATCACGTGCAGCTAACATAGGACTTGATGATGAAAAAGGAAAATGCGTTGGTGAATTGCCTTCAATTGCATGGAAGTAGTAGACCAAATGGAAGAGGCCATATTGATGTGATGGTGCGAGGGAGTGGAATTGATACAACTTCACCTGTTAATTTTATTTTGCAACAAGAAAGCGAGATTCAACTTCCACTCGTACAATATAATTAATAATCTAACGATGGCTCTTAAGATATAAACAGCTAGATCTAGATACCAACATATTCATCACATTTTTGGTCAAAGAGAATGGCCCCATCTCCAAGTATAACTAGGACTAGTAAGTTAAGAGCGGTCAATAGTGGTTATAATTTACCACATTAGTATTCAAGACCAAAATGAAACAAAGAAACTAAAACAACCAATTTTATAAACATAAATACACCAACTCCACCAAACTGCATCTTAGTTTATAGGTTTCAACTTACAACTATAATCCCTTCTCTTCAGTTACATCTACATCATTTAGAAATTCTTTTTGAAACTCAAAAAAGCCAAAATCCTCAAACATGAATTTTTCACCGTCATAAGACTATTTGATGGGATTTTCAATTTTGGGTGCTGTCATGATCAGACTTAAGCAACTAACATGTAAGAGGAAAATTTTACTCCAAAAGACTTAAATTCAAGGAAACAAGAACGTCAATTATCAACTTTTGAGTTATTAATGATCAAATCCTGGTTAGTTCACCTGATGTGTTGTAGATTGTCAATGTTTCCATTTGTAAGACACAAAGAAGGGCTTCAGACATTTCACCAAAACGACACCAGCATGCCTAGAACATAGACAAAGTAGTGGTCAAAGCAAACTCAATTATTCAAAAGAAGCAAAACATACAAACATTCTGCTGCTCACAGGTCATAATATATAGCAGATACAACAACACAATACTCACACATTATCAGTAGAATCAGTCAACACATCTCGAACATATATACCTATAATTCAACCATTAAGGCATACACTCCATGCAACCAAATGCACATAGTAGATTACAAGTAATTTACATGACAAACGAGGCAGCTAAGATAACTCTTCATCTAAACAAAAATTTAATTAACAAATATTAAACAATTCTTAAAATTTTTACTATAACAACTATCAGCACTAGTTAGCTTAACCTGTAAAATCTCTTATCACCATATTCTGAGTTCAAATTTCGCTCTACACAACCACAAATACATATAATTCAACCATTACAACACAGGACTCTCTGCAATCAAATGCACAAAGTACATTCAAGTAATTCACATGACAAACGAGGCAGCTAAGATAACTCTTCATCTAAACTAACAACTATTAATCAATTATCATTATATACGAGATCCTGAGTTCAAATTCCCCTTAATAAAAACAAATTAAATAAATATCACCAGCGAAAACCGAAAATTAAAGATAATTTACCGTGATAACCGGAGAAGGTAAAGTGAATCTCTTAAACACACGCGAGCCAGTCGTCCATATAATCCTATCAAACACAACAAAATGAAAAACAATTAAAAACGCAATTTTTTAATGATCTGGAACTTATAGCTAAAAGCAGCGCAAAAATCACGCACCGATTGCCTCTGATGAAGAGCTCTTGATCGCAGCGTTCGCTCGGCTCGCAGCTTGGGCCGCCGCCGCCGGCGATGGCGTTTTGGTCGGATTCGGCGCGGTCTCTGACGAGTTCGGGGTCGAAGAGGAAGTAATCGTACTTGTTGGGGACATTGTCGGGAGGTTTTCCGTCGAGAGCTTCGGCGATCAAGCCGAAGGGCTTGAACTCGCCGAGGACCGTTAGATTTCGAACGCCAATCGACATTTTCGAGAGAGCGAACGAAATGAATTCAAAGGAAGAAGAGAATTGAATATAAAGTCCTATTGAAATCCCGCCATTTTCATTTTGGTGCGTTTGATGTGTGACCGAAAACCCTAATGAAGGGAAAAGGAGTCTTTTGTAAAAATTAAAAAAATCATTTAAAATGGCTTTAAAATAAATATTGTTTAAAATTATATATATAATGTTTGTTTTGTTTATACATAAAATATGATAATAAAGGTGAGATTCAACATTATATGGGGTATTCGAATATTTCTTTTTATAGTTTAAAAATATCCACTCTCAAAAAAAAAGGAAAAAGCATTCTTATGTATAATAATAAAGAGGACATAAACTTCAGATTTTAGGGTATAAAACATTTTAATAAAAAATTGTGTGTGTTGAATTTTTATGTTAATTTTTCGATTATTGGAGAAAAAAAAACATTTTGTTTAAAAGAAAATAAAGAAAGAAATTGTTGCTTATGGCATTGATATCTTTATATTTTTATTAAATTAAAATGATAATATTTAATTAAAATGAGAGTTAATTGTAAAATATAAGAATTGACGAAAAAAAAAATATTATTAGAATTAGGTTGGTATAATTATAAATTACATAGGTTTTCAGAAGATAAATATCCAAAAATTCTCCATTCTGTAATGGAATTATATAAGTGCCCCTTAAGATAAAAAAAAAAAAAAAAAAAAAAAAAAAAAAAACAAATTTATGGTTAAATTATTAAAATGCCTTTTCAACATTATCACTAGCGTTGCCTTTTCACATCATCAACTCCTTCATCCACCAATCCGAATCAGGTATTATCTAAGAGGATAAAGTATCTCTTCAACTTGGGTAACCTCCTAATCCAATATCATTATCTAAGAAGATAAACTTTAATTTAAACATTAATCTTTTAAATACTAAATATGCTCGACTTTTCATGCACTTCGAACAGTAAATGAGACTTGTTGCTTTTTAATTATCTTCTATTATCTTGAAACACTAAATATTTGAAATGATAGAATTTGTAACCTCACAAAATTATTAACCTTTTACATCTTTTAAGAACATATATTACGATATCAATTGAATTTGAGCAAGCAGTGAGAAAGCCATGAAAAGGGAAACCATTAAGCCAAGTTACATTACAACTTTCATGACCTAGAAAGTGCACTAACATGCAAGCATCCATTAAATTCCCATGACATGAATATTTCGTGAGTCTTAGCATAACCACGGCACACAATATGTTTATTTTCTTTTTCCTATTTATAATTAATAAACAAAACGTTTATGATGAATTTATTTGTCTATATTAAATATTCTTCACTTTTTTTTCCCCTACATTTTCCACTTCTTAAAATTTCAACAATTATACAATTAATATTATTTAAAAATTTTGGCAAATTAATATTTGAAGGAGATTTCTTCTTTTTTTTTTATAAAAAAAAAAGAGTAAAATCCAATAAAATTTTATTTCCAAATTTTTAATTACAGCTTACAAAAAAGCATGTTCTTAATGGCACAGCTTTAGAAGGGAGACTATTAGACAGGGAGTGGGGACATTTAGTACCACTCCAAAGTCCGAACAAAAATTCATGACGCACATTTGTAAGTGTGTATCATTAAGCCCAATAAGAAATTCCATTACAAAACTGCATTATTCATTGACTTGGTCACATTTGCTGCAATCACTAAGTGTTGGAGATGATTTTTGTATACAGCAATTCATTCCATGTGTCTGGCAATCCAGGTAGACACCAATGAATACAATCTGCATAAGTTTTAGGGACCGATTTTCGGTCTAGCAATGGTACATTGCCTTCAGCTACTGCATAAAAAGTTGTATGTGCATCTTTTCTATACTCAGAAAGGGTTGTTATATTGAGGAAGTGAACGAGCAGTTTCATTGATCTGGTCACACTTTCTCCTATCACAAACAGCTTCTGGTTTCTGCCCACTTTTAAATGGGTTGACATGTTTACAATCGGTGTTGTCTCGTTGGCACAATTATAGGCATGCGGGTCGTTCCAATCCAGGCTCCTGTACACATTGCCGATTATCAATCTAGCAAATAATAAATAGCTAATGCGACTCATTACAAGCCTACATAGGAAGTTCGTTAACAATTTAAAATATTCAAAGGAAGTTTTTTTTATGAATTTCGATTCAGATATGTAAGTTGAACTTTAATGTGTTAATGCTCTGCTCCGTTAACCAGGGACGGAGCATAATGGTACCCTAGCCCACCTAAAAAATTTCCACCTTGGTCTAGAATCGTAGCTACGTCCCTGCCATTAACACTTACCAGCTATGAGCGGGAGACAGGCTACTGAAGAAAATAGTTGTAAGATTGGGGTTAACATTTTCTTCCACCCACTGAGCCCAAGTCCTCATAGCCATTTTGTATGCAGTATACACATCGATTTTCTCATAATCTGCCCATCTTCCATCTTGTAATTTACGTCTGTTTTAAACATTTTAGCAAGGAATTTCAATGATTATGATAAAATTTTTTCATTGTAACAAGAGTTATTATTTTAAAAAATTGAGCCTGAAAAACACTTACAGGAACGTAAGATTTGGATATGCAATCCACCACATGTATGAGTTAAAAATCAGGTAGTCTACGTTCTTCCAGTTATTTCCATGTTTTGAGATTGAATCAGGCATCACTACAGGGGTTATTTTGCCATCCCACGTGGATGGAGGGTCGTCTGCACTAGACTCAACCAAATAGGGTGCCCAGTAAAACTCCAATGTAGCATTATAGTCCTGGAAATTTAAGCAAAATCGAAAAATTTTAATGTAAAATCCAATTTAATCCAATCTGGAAGCAATCCATTTAAATGCAAATCCTAGAAATTTGAACAACTGCAAAAAATGGTTGGTTTGATACAGTAAATAGAGAAAAACAAATGGAAAATAAAGAGACCTCTATTTTGAAGTAAGCAAAGCTGTTAGAAACATAGTTCATGCTTTTCTTTCCTGGTTCAATGACAGATTGAACCATACAAACCATGGACTGCCATTGGTTCCTATGGATGGAATCTCCAACAAACATAAGCCTCTTTCCGTGGAGTTTATCTAACAGTACTCTTGCATCGAACCTTAACTCGAAACAATGTCAATCAAAATCAATCCATGAACAAATTTGTTACACAAAACCTGAAAGAAATGAGTTATATATCAGTATAACTTACTTGGGCAAAAGGCAATCTCTAGGCTGCCATCTCCAGTTCTGGTACAAGGAATCCTTCCTTCCATTCTTCAAGCAGGTCACCCACTCTGTTAGAAACTCACATTGATCTTCTTTGTACAAAGGATGTGTCGCATTGTCTAGAATCCACTTTCCTGTGAAGATGTCACACTTTTCCATGCTTTCTTGATCAGTTTCTTCCACTTTTGTTGATGATGAGGAACGGTAGTTGAAGTGTTCATTGCGCAGATAACATCCCAAGAAGGATATTGAAAAAATTGTCAATATGGCTACTACTGGAATGTAATTGAATCTCTGACTGTCAATGACAGGTTTCATTGTTATTGTTTCCAATGGAGTCATGAAACTACTCCAATGAAAATATGTTTATGAGGTGGGTGGTTGTCTGAGCTAGTACAACTAACATGATAAGTCAACAAATCATGCAAATTTTCTATATCATGTAGGACTTTTTTGCATGGATCTATGAATTGTTTGCATATAGTATTGACCTGTCATATATTATAGGTATATTTTTTTGGGAGAATCAACTAAAGCAACGACAGCAGCCACATGGATATGTAAACAAAGTTGAACAAAATTGCAGGTTTAGGCTGAGACTTCCAAGTATTCCAATAAAAATATGTTAAATTAAACAAATTTGAGTTATTGCTACAGATTTTCATCGTCCACACCAAGATATGCCTATGGTATTAAATGAGATATAATTTATAAATTAACTACGTAGTCATAACTTTATGAAATGCCTTTGTAGAAAGTTATTCAATCGTACACATCATCTCCTAGTACAGTTGGTAGAACATATTTTAATTTATTAAGATGCTAATGATCTCGATAGGTCCTAGTAAATCTTTGACCTATTTGGTATTAGTTTTGAAAAAAAAAAAGGCATTCATGTACATACAACAAATCCATAATGCTTCATTGCATTATTTCATATCATCAACATCTCAAAAAAAATACAATAAGTATAAAAGAATACACACACTCTTATAGTTGAATGTTTAATAAGTCATTCATGTGCATACAACAAATCCATAATGTTTCATTGTATCATTTCATCATCATCAACATCTCAAAAAAATACTATAAATAAAGTATAAAAGAATGTACATTCACTCTCAGTTGAGTGTTTGATCTTGATAGATTCTAGTAAACCTTTGACTAATGTTTTTTATTTTTTAAGTCATTCATGTGAGCACAACAAATCCACAATGTTTCCTTGTGTTATTTCATCATCGTCAACATCTCAAAAAAATACAATAAAAGAATGCACATTGGCTCTTAGTTGAGTGGTTGAATCCTATCCAGAAAAATTGTGGAGAGGCAAGTGTTTGTTCTTGGATAATTTTGAAATAACTTTGACCTTTACTTGATGTAAGCACTTGCCACAAAATTGAAAAACAGAAAAAGATGCAGAAGTCAAGAGCTGGAGAAAATTTTCGCAAAGAGCAACTCATTCCATGTGTCTGGCAATCCGGGGAGACACCAATGAGTGCAATCAGCATAAGTTTCTGGGTTCGACTTTCGCTTAGACAATGACACCTTGCCTCCTGAAACTCCATAAAAAGAAGGATGTGCATCTTTTCTGAACTCAGAAAGGATTGTTATGTTGAGGAAATGAATAGGCACTTTCATTGATTTAGTCACATTTTCTGTAATATCAAAGAGCTGCCGGTTTATTCCCACATTTAAAGGTGTTGACATGTTTTGAATTGGTGTTGTCTCATCAGCACAGTTGATTCCATCCGGGTTGTTCCAATCCAAGCTCCTGTAACATTGTCAGATTACCAGAACTGTAAAAAAAGTGGTTAATTGTTAGAGACCTTACATATCGTTAGTTATTATCAGAATGGTACATTACTAGAACCGTAAAAAAAGGGGGGGTTAATTGTTATAGAGCTTATATATTGTTAGTTACTATCAGACCAAAATCATAAGCTGATAGGAAGTGACTCAACTTATAATATTTAAAATTTGAGGTTACAATACTGTTAACATATCTTCTCACTTATAATATAGATAAATGATAGATGACGAATACGTACTAAAAGTTTAAGCTAATAAGAAATTATCCAACTATATAATTTAAGACTTATAATACGTTAACACACCTTCCTCACGTGTAATTTGGATAGATGACAGATGACGGACGCATACTAAACTTTTCCTACCATATAACTTGTGTAACAAGAAGGGTATAACATGTATAACAATAATTTCAAATAAAAGAGAGATAGAGGGTTTGAACAAAAAACCTTCAAGCTTTAATATCATATTAATTACCATTAGACTCAAATTTTCAGTTAATAGGAAATTATGCAAATATAATATTTAAAACTGGAGACTATGATATGTTAACATATATATATATATATTGTTTGACCCTTTCTTATAAGTTTTTGGGTCTAATCATGGTATTAGAGTTCATTTTGTCCTAGGAAGCTGAGTTTGATTCTTCTTACATGATTATATTTGAATTTGATTATTTGAATTTGTCCAACGTTCATATTTGGGTTTGTTCCACATGCCAAGTGAGTTGGTCTAGCAAGTGAGGGAGTGTGTTAGACAGCTTAAATATTATTATTGGACTCTTTCGTACAACCTTTTAAGTCTAATACATACTAATATTAATATCATTGATATTCTTCGAGTGTTGGTTTAAATAAAAATAAACCCGAGTGAGAGGTTTCTAACAAATTTAAGATATTTAAGGAGATCAATGATACCATCCAAAAGCAATAATAAAGAAAGTGAGCTAAAGTTCAGATTCTGTACCGGCCATGAAATGGAGACATGCTACTGAAGAAAACTGCAGTAACATTGGGATTGACATTATCTTCCACCCACATAGCCCAAGTCCGTAGAGCTTTTTCATATACACTGTTCAGATCAGTTTCATGATACTCTGCCGATCCGTGCCTATTTTCATAAATGGTTAACAAGGAATTAAATTGAATCTGATAAAACTTACACAACAAAGATTAAAATTGGAAAAGAAAAAACCTGAGAAGTACTTACAGGAATTTCAAATTTGGAAATCTGGTCCACCAAGCATATGTGTCAAAAATGAGGTAGTCTACACCTTTCCAATGTTGTCCATGCTTTGAGATTGATTCAGGCACTACTACAGGGTCTGATTTGTGATCCCCTATCAATGGTTTGCCTGTATTGCCTGCACTGGACTCAACCAAATAGGGTGCCCAGTAAAACTCCAATGTAGCATTGTAGTCCTGTAATTCATATAAAACCATAAATTTAAGCAGGAAACATGGGGGAAATTCGATATAGAGAAATCAAAATCCTGCTTAGCATTTTATCCAAGAGCAAATCCTAGAATTCTTGGAATGGTGTAGTTTGACTTCAATTTATGAATCCAGGAAAAACAAAAACAGGGAAGAAAAAAAAGGACCTCTATTTTGAAGTAAGTGTTGAAGGTTGAAACATGGTGCAAGCGCTTCTTTCCTGGAGGAATGGCAGATTGAAGCATGCAAATCATGGACTGCCACTGGTTCATATGAATAGAGTCTCCAACAAACATAAGCCTCTTTCCTTGTAGTTTATCTAGCAATAATTTTGCATCGAACCTCAACCCGAAAAGCCAAGCAATAATCAACGAATAGGTTATAATATGGACTTAAAAGAACTGAGAATATGAAATGTATAACTAAGCAGAAATTCTCAGAGACAGATGTCTGGATTAAATTCTTCCAGTCAATGGATATAGATACAAACGTACATTGATAAATGAGTGTATGATGTACCTGGGCAAAGAACAATCTCTAGGCTGCCATCTCCAGTTCTGGTACAAAGAATCCTGCCTTCCATTTTTCAAGCATGACACCCACTCTGTTAGATACTCACACTCATTATATTTGTATAAAGGATGTGTGACATTGTCTAGAACCCACTCTCCTGTGAAGATGTCACAGTTTTCAATGTTTTCATGGCCTTTTTCTGGTTCTGTAGATGAAGAAGAACACTTGACGTATTCATTATGCAAAAGACACCCCAGGATGGATACCAAAAAAATTGTTAATATGGCTACTATTGGAGAGTAATTGAATCTCTGACTGTCCCTGACAGGTTTCATATCGTTATTGATCTTCAATTGAGTGAAACCTGAAACTGTTCATCAAGTGTTAACTCCATTTAAAGAAAATTCTTTGATGGTGTGGTGTTCCCTTCAAAGCAGGACTGAGTGCTAGCTAACCTAACTTAAGTCAACTTGTCATGCATTTTTTATTTGTCTAAACAATAGAAAAAGTAACATATACAATTACATATACAAAACTTTGCCAGGCCAGCAAAAAAAAAATTATAATTAAAATATAAACAAGATGTGAAGCTGGTTGGAAATAGCTTCATTTCAATAGCTCTCTAATTTTATTTTTTTTTTTCATTTATTAGATTTTCGATTTTTTTTTAAAATTATGTTTTCGTCTCATTTCAAGTATTAATTTATAAAATTCTTTTATAACTTATAGGTTTTTATTTCCTATTTTTTTCTTTTTTATGATGGGAAAATAAAGAGTTAAATTTAGAAAAAAAAACTACTCATATCTTATGTTTTAAGATAAATGTGAGACTTGAATCTTGATGGAGTTAATTTTTTTTTTTCTTAATTATATAAATCTTTTTTTTTTTAATTTGCTGGTAGGTGGATTGAAAGAGTGTTTTTTTGAATTAAAACTTTTTATTTTTTATTTTTTAAGAACTCAATGCTAAACTGTCATTAATTTATTTTGCTTGTAGCGTTGATTAGATACATTGTATGAATATTATATACAAGATAATGAGAGAGCATTTAAACCAATTTTTTTTTACTGGACACACTGCTCATGGATGAATATTTAAACAAAGTTGAACAGAATTTACGCTAATACAAACTGTTTAACATTATGCAAATGTTAAATTCAACATTAAATGAGCTGTTGCAATCACGTTTGTATCACCCATCTCAAGAAAAGGCAATAAACTATATATACATGGTTTATTATTGAATCAGTTTTTGATATTATCCCCTCTGCAAGGTGGTTCCATTAATGCCACCGAAAAAATTACCTTTTACCCATATTTGTAAATTGCCACCCAATATTAAGATTTAAAATTTTATACTTTTCTCTATCCATCATTTGAACTATCCAAAATAACCCTAAACCAATTTATGTATGTAATTTATAAAATTTATATTTATAAATACTCTTTCCTTTTCATGCTCTCTTTTATTTTTTCCCTCATTCTTCTTCAATCCATCACCTTTGTTCTTTTCTTTCTTTTTTCCTTTTTGGTTCAATCTTCTCCTTCATTCTTTTTCTTTATTTCTCATCAAAAGCTTCAAAATATATTAGCCAAAACAAAAATAAATAGAAAAAAACTACTGTTTTTCACACGTATTTGTACATATGCATATAAAATATTTTGTAAAAGAATGATTTATCTGATTTATTTATATATAGGATGAAAATATGTTTTAATATGTGATCAAGATAGTTTCTTTCAAATATCATATTTATCTTAACCATATATCAAATGCAAAGTAAAGCAAGAAAAAATAAAGAATAAAACACTACAAAGTTTTATCATCCAGATTTATTTTATTCACATACACTTTAGATATTTTTAATTAATTTAATATATCACGGAATTAGATTGGTAGAAAAAAAAATTAATTGTTTATAAGATAGTAGTTGAACAACAAGATAAGTTAAAAAATAAAAATCATAAAACTTAAACTAATCTTGGTTTTATTTCTTTAAATTATTATGTCGTATAACCTTTTTTTTTTAAGATTATTATGTCTTTATAAATAATTTTAAGTATAGATGTTTTTATAATTAAAAGGGATAATACTAAGGACCCTCTTGTTGTTTGACTGAATCGCTAAGGATACCTTGTAGTTTAGTATAATCTCATTTTCCCTCTTCTGTTAATTCTATTATAGGAAAGTGGAATTCTGACAGTAACAGTGCACAAAAAGACTAAATTGCCTCTCAGTTATAAAATTATCCTTATAATATTAAAAATTGTTAAAATATGATAAAATAAATAAATAAATAAATAAATTATTCACAATTTCTTTTTATCTCTACCATCCATCTCTATGATAGACGATGGAGATTGATTTCAAATAATTTTTAAAAAATTTAAAAAATAAATAAAGACTTGGATCGAACTTAAATCTTCAAACTCTAAGGATCTGGGTTCAACAACCTAGATCATTATCTTCAAATTATCACCAAAATAAATCAAAACTCAGAAATCATCACCAGAATCTCATCCATACAAACAAAAATCAAAGCAAGAAGCCATCACTAAAACAAATGAAAACTTAGAAATCATCACCAAAGTCTCATCCATATAAAAATCAAACCAAGAAACCATCACCAAATCAAAAACTCAACAATACAAAAATCAAACTTAGAAATGACAAAAAAAAAAAAAAAAAAAAGCAAACAAACTTTTATTCTTTTAATTCCTCGACACTATCAATACAAACCTCATCCCTCCCCTACTGCCCCCTACTTCTTCTTCTACATTCCAACCCTCCCCACCTTCACCGTCACCTGGACCCTAACCTCCACCTTCTCTTCCTCGCATCATAAGTGCCAACACCATTGGAGACCCGAACACCATGAAGACCGTTGATGAGCCCCAATCGACACCAAAGAGGATGGAGGTGGCAGAGACATGCATGAGGACAACGCCATCACTGGGATGGAAGTACTGGTTAATGACCTAGCTAACGGTGAAGGTGGACTCGTCTGATAGATCGATGATGGCATCAATCTTATGACAGGTACGAGAGGTAGAAGTAGGGGTGGCGATGAGGGTGGCGAAAGAGGTAGAGGAAGTGGTGGTGGGTGGGTAGATCTTGATAGGTGGTGAGAAAAGAGAAAGAGAAGAGAAAAAGAAGAGACTAGGCAAAGAGAAGCCGAAAAAGATGAAGAACAAACTTGAGAAAATGAGAGAGAGAGAGAGAGAGGAAAAAGGAGAGAGAAAGTGTTATTGTAAGATTTTTTTTTTTTTAATTATGTCCACCTGACCATCAACATGATGAATGTTGGATATAATTTTTTTAAAAATCATTTTTTAATTATTTTTGAAATATTTTTTATTATTTTTATTATTAATTATTTTAAAAATATAACTTACATGTGTCACTCATAAATTTGTTCAAACTTTTTTCAATTTATTTTACAATGAATTGATGGTTTTACCCTTCTAGGTTAACGGTTTAACATTGACTTTTAACGTCTAAGTTGATAGTAAGAGGTTTTTTGACTATTTTTATAAATAATTAGGGGTTTTTTTGTCCATTTATATAAACTATAGGGGTGTTCTTAACGATTTTTTTCAAGTTAGAGGCTTTTTGGCTATTATATAAAACTACGGAGGAAATTAGATATATCTCTAACTAAAAATTTATTTAGAAAACGGGTGTGAGAAGCAATTTTGCGGGTGGCAATAGGCTCACCCTACGATGTATGTTATTAGAAGTCATCGACATTAGGGAAAATTGAACTAACTTCCTCAATGTTATGTAAAATTGCGCTCCACCCTGAAGTATTAGCTTAATTACAACGGTCAGGGTTCTCCTCTAATCAAGACCAGTCGTGAAATATTTCACCAGGATTAATCAATTTGTAATGGTGTGGATCAGTTTGTAAGATGCAAAATTTGTTCTGCACCATTATAAAATGTTTTGCACCACTACAAATGATCTGTTCTTAATTTAAATTTCAGGAATAGTGTTTACTAGAGAATTATTGATTCAAAAGAATTACAATAACAGTATTATTGCCGGCCTAGTGAATGTCCTATAGCTATATGTCAACTAGACATGATTTTTGCATAGAGGAGCTCATTCCATGTATCTGGCAATCCAGGGAGACACCAATGTATACAATCAGCATAAGTTTTCGGATCGAGTTTTCGCTTCGGCAATGACACGTTGGCATGGCGTTCAGAGATTCTATAGAAAGATGGATGTGCATCTTTCCTGTACTCTGACAAAGTTGTTATATTCAGGAAATGAACAGGCACTTCCATTTTTTTTGTCAGCTTCTCTGCTATCTTGAAAAGCTGCTGGTTTATGCCCACATTTAAATGTGTTTGGCTGTTTGGAATTGGAGTTGTTTCCTCCGCACAGTTTATTGCTTTCGGGGTATTCCAATCCGAGCTCCTGCAACATTGTAAAATTACCAAATCAATTAAAAAAACGGTTATTGATATCATTGTATTTTTGCAAACTTTGTTTAAAGTGCATACTTACTAATCATAAATGAAATAAAAATGAATTAAATTCCATGGGAAAGAAAATCAAGGAAAGGACAAATTAATTCCATAGATGGGATGGGGGATTCCTTTACAAGAGAATTTGTTTTTTTAATTAAGTATGATGTCCATGTAATTTAATTCCCTATAAATTTAGTAAACGGTGGAAATATAAATTAGAATTAAGGTTCATTTTCATGATAAAGATTCCTGATTAGTTTCTTTTTTTTTCCGAAAGAAAAGATTCCTGTTTAGTAAAGTGTCATAAATACAAGTAAATCTGGTAGACAGGTTTTTGATAAATTCTAGAAATTCAGGAAATCCATGATATTGTCCAGGAGAAAAAGGAAAAAAAAAAGCCAAGAAGAAATGGAAGTGCAAGTTGTGTTACAATACCGGTCATGAAATGGAGACATGCTATTGAAGAAAATGGTGGTTTGTTTTGGATCCACATTGTTTTTCACCCATTTAGCCCAAGTCTTCAGACCTTTTCTATATACAGAATTCAGATGTTCTTCGCGATACTGTTTCCTTCCATGTCTATTTTCATCAGTCCAACAGGGAATCACAATTGAATCTGATAAATTTTTCAATATAATTGAAGAGAAAAAAAAAAAAAAACCTGAAAAAGCAGTACTTACTGGAATATCAAATTTGGGAATCTGGTCCACCAAGCATATGTATCAAAAATGAGGTAGTCTGCACCCTTCCAATGTTTTCCATGGTTAGAGATTGATTTCAGCTTCACTAAAGGTTCTGCTTTCTCATCACCGATTATTGGAGATTTCGTGTCGTCTGCACTAGACTCAACCAAATAGGGTGCCCAATAAAACTCTAGCGTAGCATTATAGTTCTGGAAATTCAAATTGAACCGTCAATTTCTCCAGGAAATTTAAGAGATATTTTATACGAAGTTTGAAAAAAGAAACTTTGTGTGAGAGACTTGCAAATTAAGAACCTCTATTTTGAAGTAGGCACTGCGTTGTGTAACATAGTGCAAGCTCTTATGCCTTGAAGGAATGACAGACTGAACCATGCAAATCAAGGACTGCCACTGGTTCATATGAATGGAATCTCCAACAAATAAAAGTCTCTTTCCTCGAAGTTTATGAAGCAATAATTTTGCATTGAACCTATCCACAAGAACAAATTTATAATTCGAACCTAAAAACGCGAATACCTGAATATCCAACTTATTAGCATTTATCAGGTGTCGATGTTCGGATTTTAGCATTCATCAGAAACAAATTTTTTCGAGTAAAAGATAGAAGAACTTACCTGGGCAAAGAACAATCTTTAGGCTGCCATCTCCATTTCTGGTACAAAGAATCTGGCCTTCCATTGGTTAAGCATGTCACCCACTCTCCTGCATACTTGCATTCACTTTCTGTGTATAAAGGATTTGTCACATCGTCCAAAACCCACTCTCCTGTGAAGATGTCACAGTTTTCAATTGTTTTGTGATCACTATTTGCTTCTGAAAATGAAAAGCATCCCAAAAGGAACGAAAACAAAATTGTCAAAATGACAACTCTTGAAAAGTCATTGAAGTAAGGTTTCATTGTGATCACTTCAGTATCTCCACAATGAAATGACACTACTCATAAAAACATGTTAACTTATAAATAGGTGTTTATTGTTGGCTAAAAAAAAAACAAAATCAACAATTTGTTTTTCATAAAATTAAGAATTTTGCGGAACATTGAGTTTCAAAACTTTTTAGCAAACTCAAGAATTCAGGATTCATAAAACAATAAAATAATATAATATAAAGAAATAAAAATCAGATTTTTACCTTTTGTATTGATCTGTGTGGATTGCCCATTAATTTACATTCCTTGATATATCTCTAAACTTAGAAACAAGTGAGTGTGCTCACTTATTTTTTGATTTCTTTCTAAAAAAAATCAAATTAAATTAATGTTTATAAGAGGTGAGTGTTTGATTTTTGGTTAGACAAAGAACAAAGACACAAATTCTTGTTCTTTGTATTTGTTGAATTTTTTTTTTCTTATGTTTCTCAAAAACATATACAACAACCAAAAAAACTTTTTATAGAAAAGAAACTATTTCTTTTTATAGGTAAACAATTAGGGTTTTAATTAATCAATATTAGTATTGACCCTAATTTTATTATAATTAAACTTTTGCTTCATATAACATAATTAATTTAAAATTAATTCATGTTATATTTTGAAATAAATTTTGAAATAGAACTTGTAACCTCTAATAAATTAATTCATAATTAATTTATACTAATGTCACTACTGAGAATCGGATTCAAGACCTCTTATAAAATTAATTAAATAATTATTAATTCATAATTAATAATTAAATAATTTGAATAATCAATATTATTCAAATACCAAGTGAACACAAATTTTGTTACTTGCGTAATAGCTGTAATTGGACGGATCAATTACAATATTCTATATACACGTTTCTTATAGTAAAATGAGTTATCAAGAGAACCCGATGAACCTACAGTTTTGAGCTCCAATAATATTGGAATTATTAATTAAATTCTTTAATTAATAATTCACTATTATTAATCTTAGAGTTACTCCACTAAAAATCTAATATTGCACTCTCAAAACTGTAGATGTTTTTTATACAATCTGAAATTTTTCAGTATCCATTGATTTAATCACTACATATGATTTGACTCTACACAAATAGTTCATAATTAGAGCTAGATCAAATGTTTGTTTTATCCCATCTAATTATTTCTTGATCCTTAAGTACCATTGATTCTCTAATGAACAATATATTCATAACAACTTATGAATTTATCTTTCTATTTACATATGAACAGAAAGTTGAGCGCTTTATTGTTCAGGACCTGAATCAATCCCTTAAGAGAATTACTTTTCTACTTCTCACAAGAAGGAGTGAATTCCATTATTATATAGAATGTTCTCAGCTACTTACTAAATTCTATCTCCAAAGTACGAAGTTATTGATCGGGTATTTACACCGATCTCACCCATGTAAATCAAAGGAAATAACTTAACAAGCAGGAGTTCATAATACACTCAAAATTAAGATTAATTCATATATGATCATCTGGTTAATAAATATGAATCTCTAAGTTTAACAGATATTGTTTAGAGACTTATGTTTATCGTGGTCCAATCCTATATAATCTATATTATATAAGGTGCTTCCATTTCCATGTCACCACATGAACAGTCTTGGATAAGACTGTCGTATTAAATACGAAAGGGACCGCAACTGTAGATTTACCACAAACAAAGTACCCAAATACGAAAGGGACTCTTTAGATTACTTATTTCAAATTAAATCCACCTATACATAACACTTATATACTTAATTTGAAATTACATCAGTAATCAATGATGTTTTTCATGATATATATAATTTTTGCAAAAAAATATATAAATTGAATGAAATGAATGCTTTATTAAAAATTCATAAAATCGTTTACAATATTACAAGCTCTTAGGGCAGAAACCCCAATATTTATGTCATCTACTCATATATGGAGTTGATGCTTTCTTGGGGCTGTCAAAAACATTATTATTTGAAAATATTCTACATAAGAGACAAAAATCTTTAATACTTTGACCACAAAAATTCATTCAATTGGAAGTAACGATAGACTTCCTAAATATTTTATTTAAATTTAGGTTCAAATGATATATCATATAAGTTATTAAGATTTTATAAATTATGAGATGATGTAATAATTAATAGAAGAAGTCTAGTATTATTTTTTAATTAGTTATCCACTATACATAACATGACACGCGAGGATAGTATGTTGCCATGGAAAACATGATAAATTGAAAATTTATGTAAAAAGAAAAAATTATCCGTTTGCTTTTGTTTTTTGCTTTTTGTTTTTGTTTTTATATGGAATATGGTTAATTTTTTCCTTTATATAAGACATTTCATTTATGGTGCTTTCTACGGCAATACCATTATCTTATTTAATAATATCAATTAAATATATATTTTATTTGTTTATCTTTTGATTGATCCAGAATATAATCAAGACCTACTGAGATAGGACACAGATAACATAGCTAAATGAGCTGCTCTCATATAGAAGGGAATGACTCACATGAGATAGAAGGTTGTCCATACAAATTAGTGAGGGAAGAGTTATTATTGGATGTAGAACCATATTTCTTATAGTATGGGGCTGTAGTGTTGATACCAATACAACCAACAGCCAACAACAATATATATTTTATTTTATATGTCAAGCTAATACAACAATACATGAGCTGTTTACTCCATTAAAAATATGTTAACTTAAAAAAATTATTGGGTTGTGACAATATTGTTTATCAACCATATCCCTAGAAAATCCAATAGAATATAGATTGTGTTTATCATTTTGAGATAATCGTCTCTGCTAAAAGACACGTTGACGTGGACAAGTCAACAAAATTCAATAAAGTTGCAGGTTTTGTGCTAGTACAACGTTTTAAGTGTCACTTTTTTGCAAGTCGTTAGTGCACATCTTGACGTCTCCTAGAGATCAATAATAAAAGCTTTTATATTGCATTAAAATATGCTAAATTAAACTTGATCTTGTGATAGCGAAAAAAGAAATCGAATAAAGAGAACAGAGAATAAAAATTTATTGAAACAAATGAATAAAGATAGTGGTGAAGAAAAAGATGGAATATAAAGGCTAGCTATTGGAAAAAAATCGAATAAAGAGAACGAAGAAGAAGACAATATCCTAAAGTTACTAAAAAATGGAATAGGAGAATGGAAGAATGAAAAAAGAAAAGAAATATATGAGAAGATTGAAATGAAAAAATAAATATCAATAGTCGCAGCCTCAATGGGACTGACATTACAATATTAAAAAGTTAGTAAAAAAATGGAATATAGAGGATGGAAAAATGAAAAAAGGGAAAAAATATCAGAAGATTGAAATGAAAAAATAAATGAGAATAGTTTGTAGCCTTAATGGATTCACATGTTTTAGGATTATTTTAAAGATTTTAATTGATGTATAAAGTAAACACTAAAAGTTTGGATGTATTCAATCTAAACTTTTAATGACTTTTATAGAATTTAAAAGTTTGGATGTATTCAATATAAACTTTTAAAGACTCTATAAAAGTTATGTGATATTCAATATAGACTTTTAATGATTTTTAAAAAGTCTATAAAAGTTATGAGGTATTTAATCAAGACTTTTAAAGAGTTTATAAAAGTTATGGGGTATTCAAAATGTTAATGACTTTTATGGAATTTTAAATTTTAATAACTTTGGGAGACTTTTATAGACTTTTTATGTTAAATTTATAATAATCAAACTCCACAAATTTCTCTCCCACTCCCCTCAAAAACTTTTATAGACTTTTGTTATTGATTATAAAAAGCAAATCTTTTCTCATCTAAAAAAAACAAAACAAAACAAAAAAACCTTACAACCTCTTTTGTATTTGAATCGCCCCAAATTCAATGATAGTCATAAAAATATTTCACTTATTTTTTTTTTTAAATACACACAAATATATTATATATATATATATATATCACTCCTACTTTATTATGAATTATAATGGTCAATATTTTTTTCCTATGTTCAAATTGTTAGGTTTTTAGTTTTTGAATCTTATTAGGCCCATTCTTTTTCTAAGGACATTAATTTATTATTTTGTAGAAGATTTCAAGTTTGAATTAAAGTTGAGGAATTAGATGTCAACAAAATAAATTTAAGAAATGAAACAATTTATAATTTATATTTATATATATAAAATACCCAAAAAAAAAATATTTAGATGGATATTGATTTAAATCATCTTATTATTCTTATGATAAATAGTATAATTATTATTAACGATTGTGTTGTAAACCAATAGATTATCATTTCTTATGTACAAATAATGAAAATAGAACTCACAAATGTATAGATAAAAAAATCTTATTGCTTTAAAATCAATTAAATTAATAAATGAAATCTTTGTTTTTTATAATACAAAATAAAAGGAAAAACCTCTATTTCAAATAAAAAAGAGAAAAAAATTAATATTTAGAGATTTTTTAGCTAGTGGTTTATTTGAAAAATTAAAATTTTAGTTAGTAGTAAAATTTTTTAGCTAGTGGTTTATTCTTATTATATGTTGGAGAATTTTTTGAACTTTTACTTTTGATTAGTTAATTTGATTAGTATAGTAATCAATTTTGATATTTGTAATATATCATAAAATTAATCAGTTTGAATTTTGTAAAACATTAGTTTTGATAGTTGTTTTTCACAAGTTTATTTACACTATGTTAAAAGAAATTTTTTTATTGAAATGAGAAATAAAATTTATAAAAAGTATAATTTGCGGCATGAGTTTGTCAAAGGAATATATTGTTATTTTAGAAGTAAATAAAAATCTATTAAAATTTATCAATATTTATGAGTATTCATCATTATTAGTTTATGAAATGATGATTTTAACTCATTTATTGAGACTCAAGAATAATAAAGAGAGTATACTAATAAATGGAAGATTGTTATAGTTGCTGATATGTGGAGCGATGTTGGTATTACTGATAAGACATTAGAGATTTTATTTTTCGTAGAAGAAATAAAATAAATAATGAAACGCTTAAAATACTGGGTATTTTGGTTTATCAACTTATGTAATTGAAATGACTTTACTTTTATTTTATGTATCATACTTTTTCATCATTATTGACATGATAAATATAGTTTTATTAACTTAGAAAGTGTATATTATATTATAAGTTAGTGAAAAGTTAGTCTATGAAAGTATGTAGAAGTCTATAAAAGCTGATAAAAGTTTATAAAAGTCTTTCATAATTTCTTTTAAAAATTTATCAAAGTTAATGAAAGCCTTTTAAAAAAGAGTTTATAAAAGTCGGTGAGAGTCTTTCATGAATCTGTAAAGTCATTAGAAGTCTATGAAATTCTACAAAAGTCATTCACTGAAAAAAGTCTATCAAAGTTTTTCAAAATCATGATTGAATACACCCCCCTAAGAGCATCTCTAATGTGTTTTGAAAAAAGAATAAAATAATATCATATCATCAATGTTAAGAGATTTACTTTCTACATGATATAAATATAATTTATCGACAATCAAATTGAAAAATTGTTTTTCAATGCTTCTATGTATTTCCATTTAATATCTCAATGAATTTTCATTTAATGCTTCCATTTTTTTTTCTTTTTTTGCTTTTAATTAAATTTAAAAATTAAAATTATATAATTATTGATTTACTGACATAACTATCTAATACACAATCTGAAAATAGATAATCATATTGATAATGTCTTTTTTCTTTGTCATCTTAACTTGAAATTGATTAGTGATAATTGCATTGAAAATGTTCATTCTATGTGGTATGTAATTTTTTTTATAATCCATGAGAGTATTGAAGATACTCTAAATATGGATATGTCGAATACTTGGTGCTCACCAATATTATTTAACATATAAAAAGTTTTATATGGTTACCATTTTTGTTTAGATTTGAATTATTTCCTTATCGTTTTTATATTTTCAATTTAATTTATTAGTATTTCCAATACTATTATGTATTTTTGAGTTTCTATTAGTGACGCATCAATATCTTTTTTTTTTTTTTTTTTGTTTCTTGAATATAGTGAAGGGAAAAACATCAACAATTGTTTTGGATAAAAATAAGAAATTTTTTGGAATATTAAGTTTCAAAACTTTTTATAAAACTAAAGAATCCATGATTTATAAAACGATAAAATAAAATAATATAAAGAAATAAGAATAAGATTTTTACATTATGTATTGATCTTTATGGATTGCTCACTATCTCACTACCTTACCTTCCTTGATATGTCTCTATACTAAGAAATAAATGAGTGAGTACAATTATATAGAGCTGTACTCACTTACTTTTGATATATTTTCTAAAAAGAAAATCAAATAAATATTTATAAGAGGTAAGTGTTTGATTTTGGTTATATCAAGAATAAAGACACAAATTCTTATTCTTTGTATTTTTTGTAAAAAAAAAAAAAAAAAAAAATCTTTTTGTTTTGCAAACATACATACAACAACTGCCAAAAACTTCAATCGAAAAGAAACTATTTCTTTTCTTTTTATAAGTAAACAATTAGAGTTTTAATTAATCAATATTAACATTGATCCTAATTTTATTAAAATTAAACTTTTACCCTGTATAATATAATTAATTCAAAATTAATTTATGTTATATTTTGAAATCGAACTCGTAACCTCTAATAAATTAATTTATAGTTAATTTACACCAGAGTCACTACTGATAATCGAATTCAAAGCCTCTTATAAACTTAATTAAATAATTTGAATAATCAATATTATTCAAATACCAAGTGAACACAAATATCGTTACTTACATAACACCTATAATCAGACGGTTCAATTACAATATTCTACATACATGTTTCTTATAATGAAATGAGCTATCAAAGGGACTCAATGGACCTACAGTTTTGAACTCCTAATAATATTGGAATTATTAATTAAACTCTTTAATTAAATAATTCACTATTATTAATCTTAGAGTTATTCCATTAAAAACCTAAGATTGCACTCTCAAAACTGTAGATGTTTTTTATACAATATGAAATTTTTCAGTGTCCACTGATTTAAACACTACATATGATTTGAGCCTCCACAAATAATTCATAATTAGAGTTAGGTCAAAATGTCTGTTTTACCCCTCTAATTATTTTTCGATCCTTAATTACCATTGATTTTATAATAAACAATATATTCATAATAACTTATGAATTTAGCTTTTCGTTTATATATGAATAGAAAGTTAAGCGCTCTTGTTGTTTAAGCTCTGAATCAAACTTTAAAGGAACTACTTTTTTATTTCTTACAATAATGAGTGAATTCCCCTATTGTATAGAATATTCCTAGCTACTTAGTAAATCATATCCCCAAAGTATGAAGTTATTGATCGAGCATCTACATCGATCTCACCCATGTAAATAAAAGGAAATAACTCAATAAAAAGGAGTCTATAATACACTCAGGATTAAGATCAATTCGTATATGATCATTTGGTCAATAAATATGAATCTTTAAATTTAAAGGATATTAGTTAGAAACTTATGTTTATCTTGGTCTAGTCCTATATAATATTTATTATATAAGATATCTCTATTTCCATGTCACCACATAAACAATCTCAGATAAGACTATCGTATCAAATACAAAATGGACTATAACTGTAAATTTACCACAAATGAGATACTCAACTTTGATTGCTTTCTACGGACTCCTTAGATTACTTATTTCAAATTAAATCGATTATATATAATATTTATATACTTAGTATGAAATTATATTAGTAATCAAGGATGTTTCTCATGATATATACAATTTTTGTAAAAATATATAAATTGAATAAAATGAATACTTTATTAAAATTCATAAAACCGTTTATATAATTACGAGCTCTTAGGGCACAAATCCCAACATATAGATGCACTTTGATAAGAAAAATATAGAAATGCATACTTTTATCTCCAATGTAATTATCTAAAACAAAATATGTATTCATTTTTGATATTATAAAATATGTGTCACATTCTTGTCTATATTTACAAATAAGAGGAGAGAGAATGAGACAAATCTTTATATTTTTAATTAGTTGAAAATTTTGAAAAATATTAATCAGTAAATCTACAATAATTTGAGAAATCGATCTCCATACTCTCTATTTTTTTTTCTTTTGCCATATAATCTTCGTAATTTGATTAGATAATTATATTAGAGAGGGTTTTTTTTTTTTTTTTATTATCTAATTTATCCTATCTAACAAAAAATTCAACTGTAGATTCAAACTTATTTTCTATTGTAATAGAATTCACACTTATTTTCAATTTCCAAGATCAGCTCCAGCTTAATCACTAGCTCACATCACCCCTGACTCAATCAACATCGCGGCTTGCTTCCGGTGTTTTCATCATGCCTAGGAGACTTCATAATTGTAAACTCAAATTGACTTTCCTTTACCACCTTGAGTTTGAGGGGGAATATATTTACTTTTCAAAAGAGTTTGAGGGGAATGTTGAATATATGCTTCTCCTAATTATTATTTACTATATATAAAGAATATTATATGGTTACATTTTGTATTTAAATTTGAATTATTTTCTTATTGTTTTGGATTTCTAGTTTCATGTATTATCCTATACTTATAAATAGGCTTCTATAATAATAAAAATAATGAACACAATTTTTTTTTTTTTTTGATACAATACACATATTATTACTAGAATAGATGGTGTGACCGGACTCTCTAAGTAAGGCTTACGGAGGCATGGTTCGGAACGGAGGCTCATTGGATTGGGGGAATAGTTTCTAGGAGAAGGAAAGAAGGCCCTACACATAGGAGAGGAAAATTGTCACTATTAAAGTAGATTTTGGTGAGTTGAACCTAGATGTACAAGCACATCAAGGTGGACTTGTCTTCACCGAGGTATTCGACCTTTGCTCAACATCATAATGTTATTTATTCTTTTCTTTTATAATTTGCAAAATAGGTGTGAAAAGACATGTTTAATGGATATAAAACAAGATAATTAAAAGAATTAAAAAAAAAAAAAATCTTAGTCTGAGCAATGAAGCTAGAGACCACACTTGTAATATTGTTAGAAAGTCAAAGATTCATCCGAGAGACTCGTCACCACTAGTTTGCCAAGCGGATTCCATTCACAACATGTTATTTGATTCAAATATAATACTTAGATTTTTACGTAAAAACAAATATAATTTGTATCCATGTACTTTACAAAAAGTATAATGCTTTGTTAGTTAAAATATTTTATTAAGAGTGTATTGAGAAAATTATGATATAATCTTAAAAAGATATAAATATGCTTTGGTGAGTGAAGAATACAATTAGCACGTTTTTAAAAGTATACACTTAAAAAAAATGTAAATTAATGATTGTAAGGAAATAAAAAAAAAAAAAAAAGATAAAAGATCAGTGTATACATATAAAATGACAAAAAGAAGTCTAAGAGCTGGAGATGATTTTTGCATAGAGCAACTCATTCCATGCATCTGGCACTCCAGGAAGACACCAATGGGCACAATCCGCGTAGCTTTTCGGGTTGGATTTTCGCTTCGACAAGGGCATCTTGCCTTCAGAGACTGAATAGAAAGAGGTGTGTGCATCTTTCCTGTACTCAGACATTTTTGTTAGCTTCATGTAATGAACAGGCACCTTCATTGATTGAATCACATTTTCAGTAATCTCAAACAGCTTCCACTTTGCACCCCCTTCAAATGGTTTTGTTATGTTGAGGATGGGTGTTGTCTCCTTGGCACAATTTATTGCTTTTGGGTCAACCCAATCCGGGCTCCTGTGTGATGTAGCTAAATTAGCGATTTTGAATTCTTAATAATGCTAGATATCTCAACGCTAAGTACCAAAAAGTATGACAATTTCATACCTTAATTGGCATATAAATACACAATAATGATGAATTGTTCTATCTTCATAACATTATTATTGAATACATTTAAGGGTTTATATCACTGAATTTTCATGACTTCGGCCTAGAATAATATTGGTAGAAGAGTCAAATGAGATGGGTTTATTTATTTATTTTTTGAGGCAAGGCTTATTATTATTAATTTTTTGGAGTCTTAGTGTGGGGTGGTGGGTTTGGGGGGAGGTGGTGCGGTTGGGGTGGGGTTTGGTGTGGTCGTGGGGGTGGGGTGGGGGTGGGGGTGGTGTGGGTTTGGACTATAACATGTTCAAGGGTTGGGCTACTTGGGCTAGATTTGGGCTGCTTGCTTGTTTGGCAACTCAAAATAAATACAAATAATAGTTTCTTTATTTCAATAAATAAATAAATAAATACAAATCAATGCATAGAGGTATTTAATAAATTTATATTTTTTTTGACACTATAAATTTATAATTATCAGGTGTGTAACATTATAATATTCATGAATTTTAAAATTCTAAACCTACTTCTTACAAATTTGACACTTCCAAGTTAATTCAAAACCAAATAAGTTAGTGGTCAATCACATTATCCCAAAAACATGAAACAGAGTAAACTAGAGCAGGTGCAAGTATCAGTAATGATGTATCTCAAAAAAAAAAAAAAGTACCAGTAATGATGTGGAGACAAGCTGTCAAAGAAAACAGTGGTATGCTTGGGATTGACATTTTCATCCACCCAATTGGCCCAAGTCCTCGTACCCTTCTCATATGCAACATACATGTCCATTGCATCATCCTCTGTCGATCTTTTCATCAGTTCATTAAAAAATTCTGATCAAAAGAAAGATTAATTTGTGTAACATAAGAGACTTGAAACCAGTTAAAAGCCTAAAGAGTTACATACTCACAGGAATTTTGGAGCTGGAGCTTTTGTCCACCAGACAAATGAGTTGAAAATGAGGTAGTCCACACCCTTCCAATTTTCTCCATGCTTTGAGATTGATTCAAGCTTTACTTCAATCTCTGACTTGCCTTCTCTCATACCTGGAGGGTCTGAACTAGATTCAACCAGGTAGGGTGCCCAATAAAACTCTATGCTGGCGTCATAATCCTGCAAATTCATCATAAAAATTAAGAGGGTGTTGGGTACAATTTTAACAGAAGGGTGTTTGGTTTGAGATATGGAATTGATTCCAGGAAAAGATAAAGGTGACCTCTATTTTGAAGTATCGAATATAGCTCGAATTCTCATCACTCATGATCTTCTTTCCTGGTGGAATCACAGATTGGACCATACAAATAAAGGAAAACCACTGGTTCAAATGCAAGGAATCTCCTACAAACATAAGCCTTTTTCCTTGAAGTTTTCTTAGCAACAATTTTGCATTGAACCTTAACCAAAAAAAAAAAAAAAAAATTTACAAACCATTGACATTTGAACAAATTCGTAACATAAATGTATTGGATTTGGATTCAAACAGTTGTTTTGGTCTAATTTTCTTAACGGTCAGATGTATTCAATTGGTTTAGATCTGTTTTATTTTTATTTTTCTTTATTCGTTGACGTTGAAAGTGAAAAATGTATTTTTGACTTCGAAATGGAGAAAAACATTCAAAATTTAGAACAAAAAATGACTCTGTAACTTACCTGGGCAAAGAGCAATCTCTAGGCTGCCATCTCCAGTTCTGGTACAAAGAATCCTGTCGTCCATTCTTCAGGCAAGTGACCCACTCAGTCAGAAACTCACACTCATCTTCTTTGTACAAAGGGTGTGTGACACTGTCCAAAACCCACTCTCCTGTGAAGATGTCACAGTCTCCAATGTTGTCTAGACCATTTTCTTCTGCTTCTGGAAATGAAAAAGACTTGTTGTGTTCATCGTACAGGAACAATCCCAAGAGGGAAATAGAAGAAATTGTCAATACAATTACTATAGGAAAGTAATTGAATCTCTTATTGTCATTGACATGCTTCATTTCAAGTGCCTTCAAGAGACGAACAACCTGAAACTATTCATAAACATCAAGTATTAGTGCATTTTTTTTTTTTTTTTGAAAACAAGTATCAGTGTATTATCACCATCAAAGGATTATTTTGTCAATGGTGGTGGTTGCAGGGTGGCCAGTAATCAGCTGCAACCAGATCGAAAACCAATGAATAAAAACTAAGATTCCAAGTCGACGAAGCAAGCTACAATTTTTAATATTATTATATTAATTAATACAGTACTTTATTTATGTAATCAATACACAATCTTAATCAGCTAGTCACATGCATGAGATGGGTGTTAGAACCAAATCAATGAGGTATTTTCTGTTTATTTTATATGTGATAAGCACATAATCTGTGTTTTAAATGTAAGTTCTGACAAAACACTTGTAAAACATTGAAGTTATTACAGTTACATTTTCATCATCCATCCGAAATATACCTGTAGAATATGTTGATTTTGATATATTATTTATAATATATGCTTGTTAGTATATATTGTATATATTGTATTTTATTCTCTTTCTTAGGCTTAGGGGTACTTTAGTAACTTTGTCTATTGTTTTACCCTAGTATATAAGTGAGCTTTTTTTCTTCTTTTGATGGAGCAACCAGAACAAAAATGTGCAGCCTTTTGTAAGACACTTTTAGTTGCAATGTTAATGAGTTTTCCATGATATGTTTGGGCACTTGTTCCATTAAATTTACATGATATCAGAGCCAGGTTATTGGAGGGTAAAGTTCTGTTGTAAATATTTAGTTTCAGCTTCAGTTTTGAAATTTCGATTACTTGTTATCTTCAAAATCATTGGCATCTTCTTGGGTCTTGTTACTGGTGCTTTGGATTAAAGTAAGGTACTGATCTTTGCATTATCTTTTCGTTACTACACCTCATATAGATTGTTTTGGCATCTTCCTTGTGGATTTGTTGAATATGGATTCTTACGATAATGATCTTAAGACTATTTCTGTATGATCGAATGGTACGAATTATATGTATTGGAATTTTGCAATGAAAAACTTTCTTATTGGCAAGGAGTTGTGGGATTATGTCAATGGTAGTGTGACTTACCCAAGTCCTACCGATGCTGATTATGATAAGTTGATTCGTAAATGAATAACTAATAATGCAAAGATTCTGACATGGATAAACAATTCTGTTGAATCATCTATTGGAATTCACTTAGCAAAGTTTCAAAATGCTAAATGGGATTATCTTTTTGTTACATACAACCAATCTACCTTTGCTAGGAGATACCAAATTAACATGGATCTTTGAGAAGCAAAACAAGGTGATCGATCCGTTCAAGAGTTTTACTCTTATTTGACAGAATTTTGGGATCAATTAGCTTTAATGGATCCTATTGAGTTGGCAAAAGATGTTACTTACCAGAAACTACGAGAAGAGCACAAGTTGGTGGAACTTTTGATGGCTTTACGTGAGGATTTTGAAAATCTTCGCAATTCTATGCTTCATCGATCACCTTTACCTACTATTTCTGCTACTATCAATGAGTTGTTAGCTGAAGAGACTCGCCTTAAGTCTCTACGTTTGATGTCTCACTCGGGTTCTTCTCAAGTCTTTGCTACAAGTTCACAAGGCTTGGTACAGGTTACTGGTAAACCAAAACCAAAGATTGCTAATGATGAGTGTGCTTATTGTTATGAGAAAGGACACTGGAAAAGTTCTTACCCAAAGAGTCAAGCAAACAAGTCTATCGAGAACAAATTTCGACAATTTTCTAAACCTGGAGCAGCAGTAGTGGCTACTAGTACTGGGCCTTCTCCTTCCATCTCTACAGATAGTCAACCATCTACTAATATCTCATCTCTTGTAATGGAAGTAGCTCGGATTCTTGGTGCTTCCACATCATCTAGTGCTCTATTTGCATCTCCTGCAGGTTTGTCTAGTATGACACATTCAGGTTTGTCTACTACTTGGATTATTGATTCAAGTGCTACACATCATATGACTCCAAATGAAACTATTCTCTCTAATTGTATTTCCCCTTCTAAGTCTACTTCTATTATGGCTGCAAATGGAGCATCTATGCCTTTAGGCTCAATTGGTTCAGTTACTCAGTCTACTTGGTCCCTTCCAAATGTACTTTATGTTCCACATCTCTCTGTTAACCTTTTGTTTGTTAGTCAACTTACTAATTTAGGATTAAATCTTATTTTTTCTTCTCATTCTTGTATTTTGCAGGATCGCACCACGGGGAGGTAGATTGAGTTAGGCCGTAAGGAAGCAGGTCTCTACATTTTAGAACATTTCTCTTTTCCTTCACCAATGGCAGCATCTGTCGATTCATCATCTTTTGAATTGTCTGATGGATCACCACCTTTTTATCTTTGGCATTCTGGATTAGGACATATGTCTAGTTCTAGGCTTCAGTTCATGATAAGAAAAGGTTTGTTAGGTTCTGGTGTTAGTTTTCGTGATATCTTAGATTTTAATGGTTGTCGTTTGGCTAAACATTCTACTTTACCTTTTAGTAATAGTACTTTATCTACTTTTGCACCTTTTGAACTTGTGCATTCTGATGTTTGGGGCTTCACACCTTCGCCCACAAAAGGGGGTGCAAGATATTATGTTATTTTTGTTAATGATTATAGTCGGTATTGTTGGTTGTATCTCATGCATAAGAAATCTGATTTTCTATTATCTACACTTCTTTTAATGCTATAATTAAAACTCAGTTTTCTACTAGTATTAAATGTTTCAGATCTGATTCTGGAGGCGAGCATCTCATTACAGGTTTTAAGCAACTATTAGACTCTGAATGCACTATACACCAAACCTCATGTCCTCACACACCTGAACAGAATGGAGTTGCTGAATGTAAGCATCGACATCTTGTAGAGACTTGTCGCTCACTTCTCCTTTCTAGTTCTGTTCCTACTATATTTTGGGGTGAAGCTATTTTGACAGTAAATTATCTTCTTAATCGTATTCCTTCTTCTATAACAATTGGATTATCTGCTCATGAACAACTTTATAGATCTATACCTTCTTATAGTCATTTACGAGTTTTTGGTTGTACTTGTTATATTTTGTTACCCAAATCAAGTCGTTCAAAATTGTCTTCTCGATTTGCAATGTGTTTTTTTAGGGTATGGGATTACTCAAAAAGGGTATAGATGCTATGATCCAGTGCTTGGTCATTTATATGTTTCTCGACATGTTGTCTTTTTAGAAAAATTACCATATTACAAACTCACTCCTCCTAGTTATCCCACTTCATCTGATTTAGTTCATATTGATCTTTTTCCTTCTGTTTTGCCTGATGATGAGTATTTGTCTACTTTAGATGTGCAAGATTTGACTACTGCAAGTACTCGACCTTCTATCACACCAGTGTATTCTTGTCGTTCTCATCAATCTTTAGCTTTACCTCCAGAAATCTCTCTTTCTGAAAGTGAGATTCCTCCAGCCTCTTCAGTGGATGTTAATCCTCCATCTTTGTCCATAAGCCAAAATCCTAGTCGTGATTGTCATCCTCCTCCTGGGTATGCTTTTCCAACACAATTTTTCACTTTAGATTATTTGGCCTTCTTATCCTCTATTCATTCCTTTGTTGAGCCTACATCATATAAGGAAGCCTCTTTAGATGCAAACTGGCGTCAAGCTATGGATGAAGAGCTTACTGCATTGCATAAGACAGAAACTTAGGAGATGGTGCCTCTTCTGGAAGGCAAACGAGTTATTGGTTGTAAATGGATTTACAAAATCAAGACTCGCTCTGATGGGACATTAGAGAGATATAAGGTTTGCTTGGTGGCTAAGGGATATTCTCAAGAATACGGTATTGACTTTGAAGAGACCTTTGCTCCTGTTGCTCAAATGAAAACTGTGCGAACTTTGATTGTTGTTGCTGCTGCTCGTAAGTGGTATTTGTATCAAATGGATGTTAAAAATGCCTTTTTAAATGGAGATATGCAAGAAGAAGTTTATATGCAACCACCACTTGGCCTTACGCATCCATCTGGTGTAGTATGTAAGTTGAAACGAGCTTTGTATGGTCTCAAACAAGCTCTTAGAGCTTGGTTTGAAAAGTTTAGCACCACGCTTCTTCAGCTTGACTACAATTGTTCTGATTATGATTCTGCTATGCTTTACCGTTGGACTTTTGCAGGATTTATTATTCTTCTTCTTTATGTTGATTATATGATTATAATTGGTGATGATAGTGTAGGTATTCAAGCTTTGAAATCTTAGTTACAGTCCTTGTTTGAAATGAAGGACTTAGGTCCTCTTCGATACTTTCTTGGCATTGAAGTATCTACATCACCATCTGGGTACTTGTTATCACAATCAAAGTATGCCTCTAAAGTTATCAATCGAGGTAAAATGATTGATGAGCGTGTGGTTGACACGCCTCTTGTGCTTAATGTTAAACTCAATCATACAGATGAGACTTCTCTCTCAGATCCAACTTTGTATCGTGAGAAAGTTAGTTCATTGGTTTACTTAACAATTACTCGGCCTGACATCACTTATGCTGTGCACCTTGTCAGTTAGTTTGTTTCAGCTCCTCGCACACCTCATTGGGCCGCTGTCATTCGCATCCTTCATTATGTTCGTGGGACATTATTTCAAAGTCTAATTTTCTCATCTAATTCAGATCTTGTGTTGCGTGCTTATTCTGATGTAGATTGGGCTGGTGATACAGTTGACCGAAAGTCTACTATAGGTTATTGCACTTTTTTGGATGGTAGTCTCATTTCTTGGAAGAGTAAGAAACAAAGTATAATTTCTCGCTTTTCTGCGGAAGCAGAGTATTGTGCCACGGCGACAACTACAGCAGAGATTGTCTGGCTACGGTGGCTTTTAGTAGAACTTGGTGTCCCTCAAAATAACCCCACTCCAATGTATTGTGACAACCAAAGTGCCATTCAGATTGCTAGAAATCCAATCTTCCATGAAAGAACCAAGCATATCGAGATTGATTGTCATTTTGTGTGTCATCAATTTTTAAATGGTGTTCTTTCTTTGCTGTACACTTCTTCAACCTCTCAACTTGCAGATTATTTTACGAAATCACATACCATTCAGAGATTTCAATCTTTCTTGAGCAAACTCTTGTTGGTTTCCATATCTTGAGCTTGAAAGGGGGTGTTAGTATATATTGTATTTTATTCTCTTTCTTAGGCTTAGGGGTACTTTAGTAATTTTGTATATTGTTTTACCTTAGTATATAAGTGAGCTCTTTTTCTTCTTTTTGATGGAGCAGCCATCACAAAAATGTGCAGCCTTTTGTAAGACACTTTTAGTTGCAATGTTAGTGAGTTTTCCATAACATGTTTGAGCACTTGTTCCATTGAATTTACAATGCTCACATACTTTTAATCGGCCAATCAACTATTATGTTCATGAAAAAATTTGAAGGGTGTATCATAAGTTATTATCTTATAATGTTTTCTTTATTCTCATCTATTGGAATAACAAAGATTTGCATAAGTCCATCATGTATGATAGCTTAAAAGATAAGATCAAGAGGATATAAAATAAGTAGAGTTTGAGATGATTTTTGTGTATCATTAAGTCATTACTTAATAATTTAAAATTTTGAATTGATCTGATAATTATTAACTAAATAATATCAGAGCTTGGTTTGTCTTTAAGTCTTGGATTAACTAAAACTCCCATGTGCATCATACCAAACCCATTACTTTGACACGTGAGTGTGCCTTATATTATTAGTTGAGTCCTCACTCAACGGAAGTTATTGGATCTGGTGCTTTTTAACAATTCCTTGTGTGAAGCAGTTGAGCTAGAAACCAAGGCAGACAATCTGCAACAAGTTTCCAGGTTGGATTTTGGATGCGGTAAGAGCAATTTGTTTACAGAAGTTGCAAAAAGAGGTGTGTGTGCATCCTTCCTGTATTTAGACAGGGTTGTTATATTGAGGAAATAAACAGGTATTTCATTGATTGAGTCATATTTGCTGCAATAACAAAGAGTTAGTGGTCTGTGCTCACTTGTAATGGTGTTGACATATTCGGAATTGGTGTTGTCTCATTATCACAGTTGATTGCATCCCAATTATTCATGTCCAAGCTCCTGTAACATTTGGGAATTACAGATCCTGTAAAAAGTAATGTTTGATGATATCACTCATCATCCTGAATTTTGGCTTTAATACTAGTGTAGCTTGGTGGGATATAGATTTACGAAAATTTCAGAAATTCAGAAAACATTTTCTACTAATATGTTTGTATTATTCTGAATCATGTAAGAGGTTGATGATATCAAATCTAAGAAGAAACAATACAGAAAGAAAAACTTATGTTTTAAGCTTGACAGGAGTTGGTGACTTCCTATGAAGATGTGTCACATTTTTCCGTTGGCAGTGCAACCCTTCCATTATCTGATCCCTGCTCGGTTCCTATATGTTCTCTTGCTGTTTTAAGCCCTGGAATGAAAAGATGCTTATATGTTCATTGTAAAGAAGAGGGATATCGAAAAAACTACTAATTCAACTATATTAGGAAGCAATTGAACTTATGAGTGTCACTGATAAGCCTCATTGTGTTGGCTTCAAAACAATATGCTTCCATCAATGCTGAGGCGTTGCTCGCTGAATAACCAGGATTGATGGTATGTTTACTTAAAAGATTAGAGAATGAGAATGATTGTTGGTGTTGACTTACTCTAAATTAATCTATAATGAGAATGAAATTATGGACCCCACATAAATTTAGAATTATAAAATGAGATTATCATTTCTCCTATCCAACTTGGGTCTCAATCACATTAACTTTTACAATTTAAAAAATCAATTTTACCCTTATTAAAAAATAAAAATTAAAAAAAAAATGAAATTGGAAATTAAAAAAAAAATTGCTTTTGATAAGTTTGTTTTAATAATAAATAAGTTTTTTATATTATTTGATTTTTAGAATTAAAATCTATTTGAATATATCAAAATGTTAAAATAATTTATGATATGATATAACAATAAATAATGATTTTTAGAATTTATTAAAAAAATAGCTTAATAAGCATAATATTATTATATAAAAATACATTTTTCTTGAAGTATGTATATATATAATTTTCTTTCAAAAATGCTAAAGAAATACATATTTTTAATCACGGATATTTTTCTAATTTGTAACCAATTCATCCAATTTCAAGTTAAAATAAACATCTCAAAAGAAATATTATTGATTCTGATTACGATTCCTATAATTAAAGTAAACAATTTATTTTGATTTCGATATATCAATTCGATTTCAGATCATTTTAATTATGTGCAAGTAAATACAGTATGAGTCCCTCAAATACTCAAAACATAATTTTATTATTCCCGTAACAATTAGCTGCAGGATCACAATCAAATGACTTAAAACTTCACATTTCCATAATTTTAAAACTTCACTAGAATGGCAAGACACAAGTGAACAGTATTTCAAACCTTGAATAGTTTTGCGTCTGTTGTTGACCTAATACAATATTAAATATGAAGATTCTCTTAAAAGTCATGAAGTAGTTGAACTAACTCCGTCTTGGAAGGTGGACCGCAAGTACACATGAGCAAAGTTTATAAAGTGAACACTTGAAGAAAATTTCTGAAATTTAACTGCACAATAATCCAAATTCAAAAACAATTTCAAATCCATGATAAACAATGGTACTATGTACAAGAAAAGAATAGAAGGAACATTTAAACACCCTTTTGCTCAGTCCCTCTCTTTTTCTGCTTCTTTTAAGTTTTATCAAAAGACAGCTAGGTACATCAAAAAATTGGACCCTATAACCATATAGTTGTAGAAATGAAATTGATTTATTATTTATATTAAGCTCTATGTTGTAGTATATTGTCAAAAATTAATAACTAACCAGCTGATTAAGAAATGTAATACTGTCTGATTTGTACAATTCTTCATACAAATCAGACAATATTATAATTAAATACTTGCTTTACATTACTAAATCAACATGTCGTTTGAGAATACATTGTAGACTCTTAAAACGTTTCAAATTTGATGAACTTGAGTTGAGGTGGACTGGTTAGTGACATGATACCCCGGTGCACCACGGTTAATAAGATCAGGAGATCCAATTATATATACATCACTCTCACTTCAAAAAAAAAAAAAAAAAAAAAATTACAAGCTTCGTAAACTAAATTCATACTCGTGGATGATCATGTAGGTATTTATCTTATTTGATTATATTATTAAGAAATGCACTCTTTACTTTTAGATTAACACTCTTTCTTTAAATCATTTCACATTTTCAACAACCTCTTATAGTGACACTTTGTGAATTACATTTCTTATAGCAGTGCATGTGTAGGCAACCACAAATCAATCAAATTCAATCTAGAAAAGATTTTGATTATTATTCCTTTCGTTGCCAAAATTTACACGAACAGTTTAAAAAAAAAAAACAACGTGTACTCTGAACATATTTAAAATTTTTCAAGCAGCAGCTTGCATAGCCAAAACGCCTACGAGTGGTGCTGTATTTGCAGTTGCACGTTCAGCTTGTTGATAGTTGCCCCTGTCATTAGAAATTGCATCAGACTGATCCGGGCCCCAACAATCGCTCCATGAAGCACATTCGGGTTCGGAGCATCTTTCTTGTACCAAAGATCAAACCCTCCTTGGCATGTAACATGCGCACTGTTGTTCTTGATTGATACAATTGATGATCCTCTGTGATGAATTTTCTGTGGATAGTTCGACCCGAATCCGACCATGTAACTCATGTTCTTTGGCTTTGCTTCTAGTATGTAATCCATTTAATCAACACATTCAAAAACAAATTGTCTTATCCTTCCCTAAGCATATATAGTTTTAAAAAATACTATATTCCGACACTTATTTAATCAGTGGTGCATTGAAATCAAGTATTATGAGTGCACATCAAAGAGAAGTACACCACTTAATTAAGAGTGGATGTATAAGTAACTCAATCGATTTAAAAATTCATTAAAGAAAAAATAAAAAAAAACTTATCCGTATTTTACTCCTTAAAAGAATTTTTCAAATTGTGAAATATGTAACAAAAATTCGAATCTTCCATTGATCTGGACACTTTTCATGTGAGATTGGACGAAATTGTGCAAGTCACCAGTTGTAACAGGTTCAACGCATCCGTCGAGTTGTGACCCTGTGTTGGTGAGATATTCGGAATAAGCTTGTACAAGGAATAGGCCAGCAGCAGTGTACCGAAGATTATTCCAGGGTTGAAACAACAATAATCCACCATTAGTTTTCTGAAAATTATTGTCTCCTTTTCCAATGCAATTACAAATAAACCCTTCGGCCATGTCATGATACTCTCCCCATTTCTCATCGGATTCGTCAAGACGGCCCTCTTGAACAAGCTGTAACATATTCAATTCCGCACAAATTTAAGAAAAATTAGTTTCCACGAACAATTTTATTAGAATGACAAAAAAATATTTTCAAGAAAAAAAAATCTCAAAAATAAAAATGTTCAGAAGAAGAATGATTTGTGTTATCTAAATCTGAAATTTTTAAAAAATACAAAAAGAAGCAATAAATCGGTTGGACTACATCAGCTTCTAAATTTGTATAAATTTGTACATAGCTAGCTTTTTGAAACTTCAAATTTTATTTTCTACTTCAATAAATGTTTTATTATATAAATCGAGTTCGTCTCCTTTTAGGATTAGTTTTTCAAGACCAATGGTTGCACATTGACCTTAATTAGAGATTTATATAACAATAATGATAAGGATAAAAATCTGAACAATCCCTTAAAATAAAAAATAATATCATTAAATTTTATTTTTGAAATAAAAATAAATGATTTTATATTAATTTTATTTTCAGTGCTATTTTGATAATATTATAAATAACTCTGTATGTACATACCTTTGCGATAAGGAGTTGTGCACCAACGAACTTGTCGTCTCAAGAGAACGTGGTTCTAGCCCCACCTGTGTCTGTGTCTTTTTGTTGTGAAGATAATCAATGGCTGCTTGATCATTCATAGTTCGATGAAGCCATGCCGCTGCCCACGACAACTCATCCTGTACGTTAATCACAAATGAGAAGTTAAATATCAATTTTTATTTAATTTATTCTGGCTGTTCGACGATTAAATAACTAAATGGATCAAAATCAAATAAACATTAATTTTATTTTTATAATACCAGAAAATCACTACTGTTATAAAACTTCCCAACTTTTGGAATGCTGTCCGAGTATTTTCCTTGGCTGGATTTTGCGAACTCAAATAAGTGTAATTGAAACCAGAGTTACTGTAATATAAGTCGATACTTATGAGAAGCATACATGCATTTGTTCACACTTTAAAGCGTAAATTTACAATAGAACTATATTTAAAATCATAAAAATGTGAAGTAATCATTGCATATTTACTATTAGCCTCAATTTTCATAAAGGGTTCCTTTTGTCCGAGAAAAAAAAAAATCTTGGATACTGATATAAGTTTTTTAATATCATCAATGTTTACGAATGCAAATTATAGTTCGTAAAGTGTTAAAAAAACTAATTTTAATTTTTCAACGCTAGTTTAAAAACTTTTTTTTGTTTGTCAACCTGCGCTATTTTTTTATTTTAAAAAATAAGTAAGGGAGACCTAAGTAAAACATATTTGATATATAATGAAAAACCAACCATTTAAACAATGAAATAAATGAAAACACAAAAATTAATTCATTTCTAAATTATTATTTTCAGTAAATTAAAATCCGTACACAATTACGTGGACTTCTACATTAGAGAAACTCTCTGTTATATACATTTATTCAAAAAAAAATTTATACGTACCGACGTTGCTTGTGTGAAAGTTGTTTAGAATAAGTAGGGTTGGAGTTATTGAAAGCAATTGCAGCAGCAGAGAAAGCCGCAGAGGTTTCTCCGGCAAGATCAGAACCTGGATGTCTGCCATCGATAGCGTAAGACACTCTTGGCGTCTTCATGTCTTCCGGCCTCTCCCAGCATGCATGATCTGCATCTCCATCGCCAACTTGATCGAGCGTAAAGGACATTAGACTGCGCATGAGCTTTGAGCAAAGTCTGTCCCCTACTTGATGGCAGCCAAGGCGTTTGAGAGTTCATTCTTGGCCTCAAGTTGTTTTCCAAACTCTACCACACTCCATGCAAGCATTGTGATCGAAAATGCCATCGGAAACCGAATGTCACATTGTCTCCAGCGTCATATTAGCCTCCCACTAGATCAGTCTGTTGAAATGTATCAATGATAGATCTTAATAAGTATGATGAGATGAAGAGAAAAATCAGTAATAAAGATTATCGTTGATGATGATAATAGTATAATTTATTAAAATTGTGACTATATTTTTTTTTGTTAGTTACGGATAACATGAAATAGTGTACCTATCTAAATTTATATTTTAAATTCATACCTAAATAATTGTATAACATGTTAATTGTACATCACGTATTATTCACCACGTAATCTTATAATTTACATAATATTTATATATCATATTATTTGAATTAAATTAATATATTATTTAAAAAATATATATTATATCTAAATAAAGAGAATATATAAAAGCGAGGGATTTGATAAATTAAATACTGATTAGATGAGAGTATCATTCATGCATGTAGAATTGGTTGGTCGATTAGTCTGTGCTTTAAAACAAGCCAATTATTGTAATAGGAAGCGTTGATTCAAAAATTCCTACATGCTGGTCACTGCCATCCTCGAGGCCTGAGTCTCCACGCCATAGGACTCGTTGGTTTGGAGGTAAATTGCCTGATCTTTGAGCTTCAAAGAACAGCAAAGATTTGGTTAGGGCTGCTCCAAAGTCAACTGAAACAACTTCTTGAAGTAAAACCAGAAGAGTTAAGCTAATCAATAAAATTTTGAACACGCTTGTTGAAGACATTGCCACAACACCTTATAATGCAAAAAGAATGACAACAGAATTTTTAACCTATGCAATGATTTTGAATTTTTTGTTCATCTGGTGGTGAAATTTATACAGGAGAGATTTAATGTACCTGTTATGTTACAAATCTATTGTTTCCTTAATAATTTTGTTCGCTACATTTAGACAAAAGATCAGTAGTAATTATATCATAAGAGTTTTAAGGAAACAACAAAATTTATAATTGAAGTTTATACTTGAATTTGGTCTATTTTAATGTGAAATATTATCTTTGTTAAGATTGGCATATTTCTTACATCAGAAGGAAAAAAAGTAAATAAAGATTGGTATATTTTTTGTTTTGGAAGCATATATAGGTAAAAAAATAAAAACAGATGAAAACGAGCAATACAATAGAAAGAAAAAGAATAATGAGACAAAGGGGAAAAATAACAAAATAAACATGAAATATTTTCTATTTCAAAAAAAAAAAAAAAAAGAAATATTTTCCAATGTCTGGGCCCCAAAAATTGAAATGGGCCCCGTTTGAAAGATATAGAGAATCCATGTAATGCGAAATGGTCAAGGATTACTTTAGTGAAAGCGTTGCTTTTTCTTTGGCTTGGTTTAGACTTTAGACATATTATACCTTCAAATTAGCTACCTGTGAGTACTCCACATCTGTCCTTTCAGACATTTTTCGCTAAATAAATGATTACTTCGAAATAAATGATTGCTTAGACCTATCGTTTAATTATTCTCTTTCAATGGAAGGTGACACATTTCTATGTAAAAGTAATTTTCGAAATTGTACAAAGAAGTAATTTTATTTTCTCCTGATTTGATTGGTAGTTTTTAAAAGGCATTTAAGAATAAGATTTCCATTTTTTTTTAAAGAATAAGATTTCGATACAAAATAATAATGACAATGGTTGTTTTTGTCCATTTAAATTATGTCAACTATATATAGTGTAATATAATAAGACACTATCAATTGTGTTTACTAATGGAGAATTTTTACGGACGTAAATGAAACTTAATAATTGATTTATGGTTATAGTATAAAATAAAAACTAGAAAGAATTTCATTTTCGTCCCTATATTATTGGAAAAATTCATTTTTTTAAACATGATCTAGTTTTGAATCCCGTGGTCCCATACGTTTCAAAAAATCATCATTTTAGTCCATTTGATTGAAAACTTGATGATCAATGTTTCCAGAAAGTGTGGAAAACTGTTTTGCCATCAACTATATATGTTCTTAAAATTATGATTTTACCCTTATTTAAAAATTAAATTAAAGTAAAAAAACAAAACAAACATCATCAAAATGGAAGATCTTCAAAATTGACACCAGAAAAAAAATGAAAGAAGAACTGAAACCAGAAAAACAAACATCATCACCACCAAACATAAACAACCAAACTAAGTGTAAAAAAAAAAAAAAAACATAGAATTCAAAATAGTGAACCATCTTCATCATTTGGGTTCGACACACTCAAATGAACCATCATCATCTGAGTTTAAATTGAATCTAGATATTCGAATCGAATCTAGAGGATGTAGTCAACGGGGGAGAAGCGGAGGAGGGAGGGGAGATCAATGTTGGAGGATAAGAGAGGAGATTAAGAATAGCGTCCTCATCCTCTTCGCCGATGGTGACGATGTTCTCAAGATTGGCTATGCTGGCCATTGATAGAAGTATAGAGATAAACAGTGTGCTTTTGTAGAGAGAGAAATGGAGGTTGGAGTGAGAAAGGATAAGAGGGGTTTATTACAACCCAGATGTTCTTCGATTTGAGTTCTTTAATCCATCTGGTACCAGATTCAATCTAGTCACTAGATTGTTTATTATTTTATTTTTTTTCAATTTTTGTTTTGTTTTAATATAATTAACACAAAAATAATTATTAGTTTTTTTTTTTTATTTTTTTACACAAATCTTTACCGTCCATTTGTTGTAATGGATGTTAAAGATTTCATATATATATATATATATATATATTAAATGTTTATGACACCTACACCCTTGATTTTTTTTTTTTTTAAATTTAATTTTTTTTTAATTTAATATTTTCTTAATTAAATCTCTACCTTCCATGTGGAGATCTAAAGTTTTTCCTTTATTAATTCCAAATAGTTAGTGAAACAAAAGGAGCAAAATATTTTTCTAACTATTAAGTTTGACTAATGGTTAACTGTCAGAAGGATTAAATTGACGAATCTCTAAAATGTTATGGATAACGAGAATTAAAAGCATATATAATATTTCACCAAGAGTTAGAGACTAAAGCGATTTTTAAAAAAAAAAAAAAAATTATTTTCATTTCATTTTCGATTGATAAAATGTTACTCCGTGTAGAAATATAAGTACAATAAAAAGAAGAAAAAGTAAAAGGAAAAAAAAAAAAAAACTTTCATGAACAAAAGAGAGAGAACCTAAATATGGTAAGTTGTGTTTTACATACAATTTTGTATTGACTTTATTTTCTTTTTCAACATATGGATTATACAATTCAATGTCTTGTAAAGCCAGTTTTTGCCCCACTTGGTCCATTGTTCAACCAATGAAACCAAAAAAATTTTGATGGTCCATCTCTATCGTTTCAACCTATAAGAAACTACAAAACATGAAAATGAGAGAGATTACAGAGACTTACAAAAGACAGATTAAACCATTTAAAAAAAAAAAAAAAAAAAAAAACTGATTCAATGGAAAATCACAAGAAAAAAAAAAATTGTACGTGTGTTGCCACCATCCGGGGGTCACGTGCGAGAGATTATACGTGCATAGACGAACTCATTCCACGTATCGGGTAACCCGGGGAGGCACCAATGAATACAATCAGCATAGGTTGCAGGGTCAGCCTGCTGTTCCGGGGTCAGCATTTTGCCTTGGCGAATTGTGTGCACAGAAGTGTGTGCATCTTTTCTGTACTCAGAGAGAGATGTAATGTTGACAAAATAAACTGAAACTTTCATGGATTGAGTCACGTTTGATGCCACTACAAAGAGCCTCTTGTCTGTGCCTACATCAAATGCTGTGGTTCTATTCAGGATTGGTGTTGTCTCCAATGCACACTTGATTCCATCTGGGTTGTCCCAATCCAAGCTCCTGTACCAATCCAGGAATAGGGTAAGAAGGTTTCCAAAGGATTTTACGAATTTTAAAATAATCCGAATCTTTTTGATTTTCAACTATATCACAAGAATAGTCGGTGAGATTATTTCTATAATGATGATATTAGGTGCATATGGTGGTTTGCCAACCAAAGTAAGTAAAATTCGATTTATAATAATGCTTGGAGGTCACTGCAGGCCCACTATCAACCACCAGACTTGGCTTGTTATACGATGCAATTTATTCCAGTTATCTTCTAGAAAGAAATTAAACGCCATGTTTACATGCACGTTTGCTATTATTTGATTAACAAAATTATTGACGTTTTGTTTTATCGATATGAAGATTATTAAACAACGTTAAATTAGTCTGATAAAGAAATCCCATAAACTATATCGATGCTTTTGTTTTGTAGTTGATTAGGAAACATTATTAAAAAGGTTTTAGAAATTTGAATTTATAGGCAATTTTTGGCAAGTAAGTAATTAATGAAGAAACCCCACAAAAAAGATCGATGTTTTTGTTCTATCTAAGCAATAATATCAATAAAGAAGAACCACAAAATGTATTTAAAATAAAACAAAAATATTTGTCGTACTTGATATGCAGAGGAGACATGCTGCTAAAGAAAACAGTGGTGCGATTTGGATCCACATTTTCCTCCACCCATTTAGACCATGTATTCAACACTCTTCTATAGGCTATCGGCCGTTCGACCTCATCGTACTCCGTTGATCCTTCTTCGAAAGATCCACGCCTGTTCAATTCCATCGTATGAAAGGAAAAAGCAGTTTGACATTTCAGTTGATCGTACTTACTTTTAAATGTCAAATAGTTTAATTAATATAAAATATATAAAAATGTATACTTACAAGACTTTCATTTTGAAGGTGTTCATCCACCAAATGTAAGTGTTGAAGATCAAATAATCAACACCCTTCCAATTTACACCATGCTGGTTGATTGATTCAGGCATTATTATACGATTCAAAATGCTGTGCATGTTTGGGTCATCAGAATTTGACTGGACCAAAAATGGAGCCCAATAGAATTCTACTGTCGCATTGTAGTCCTACAAACACCCATCAAAAGAATAAATTCATTGCTTCATCTCTACGCAAATGCTACAAAAAGGTCTCGTAATATACACACTACTCACTTTAAAACCAAAATTAAAATATACTTTAAAAATACAATGAGATTATTCTATGGTTTCTAAATGAAAACAATACAATTGGTTTTCCAAAAAGAAACTTACTTCAAGAATAATTAAGTCTCATTTAGAAATATATTTTATAGAAATACTATCACAATTTTTTATAATCGAAAATTTAATGGTACCATGAACCGATAATGAGAGGTTAATAGAACTTGTAGAAATTGAACACTGACAGTATTACAAAAAGTGGAATTAGTGACCAGAGAGGTGTGTTTCATAGTGGATTAAGAACTTAGCAAAAATTGGCACAAACACCACCAACTCCATGATTTTTTTCTTCTAAAGTGATCTACATTATAGAACTTTAATTATGCTTGATTGGCAAAAATTAAGGAAAAGCAACCAAGAAAGTGACGCAAAACTTGCTTTATGTTTTTCTGCTTTCTAGTAACAGAGAGAGAAAAAGAGAGGAAAAAAAATACCTCAATTCTGAAAATAGAGAGAGACCCTGTCTTGTTCAAGCTCTTCCTGCCTGGTGGAATCACAGATTGAGCCAAACACACCATTGATTCCCACTGGTTTCTGTTCAGTGAATCTCCAACAAACATCAACCTCTTGTTCCTCAGCTTTTCCAGCAACAATCTTGCTTTGAATCTTCACAAAACAAAAACAAAAAAAAAAATCATTGAAAACAAGGTTGTAATCAAGAATGTAGAAAGAATTCTAAAGAATTGAAGAAGTAGAAGAATTTATTTGTTGAAATTCTCACTTGGGTAGAGAACAATCTCTGGGTTGCCATCTCCAGTTCTGGTACATAGAATCTTGTCTTCCATTTCTCATACAAGTGACCTGTGCTGTGAGGAACTCACACTCATCTTCCTTGTACAAAGGGTGTGTCTCATTGTCATAAACCCACTCTCCTGTGAAGAGATCACATTCTTCAGGTGGCAATTCAACTTCTTCATTGTCTTCTTCTTCTTCTTCAATAACCACTTGTGACAATTCAATCTTCTTCTCCTCTCCATTCTTGTCAATAGATTTCTGACTACTATCATCATCATGTTCATGTTCATGCTCTTGTCCATGTTCAAGAGAGATTCTTGAACTCATCAAGACAGTTGTTTCTTTGACAGTTTTCATCGTTTCTTGAACTGGGTTGGTGCTTGTTTGTTGTTGTTGTGTGGATTCATGTTGCTCTTCTTGAGCTTGACTCGGTGTTGTTGATGAGAATGGGAACTCAGCAATGGACTTGACATCTTCATTGTACATGAAAACCCCAAATAGAAATATCGAAAACACCACCACAAAGATGGACAAATTGTTGTTTTTTCTGTGCTTCATCGAGAAAGATTCACCGGAGAAGAGAGGAGCTTTCCGGCGAGATGGCTGCATGAGACAGTAGAAGAGAAAGTGGTGAGAAGAGAGGAGGGAGAGAGATGGAATTATAGAGAAACAAAAATTGTACAAAAAAATATTAAAAGAAAGAGAGAGAGAGACTTACAATGCATTATTATTATTATTTTTAATTAAATTCTTTGGTTGTTTAATTGGGGTTTGGTGAAATGGGGTTTTCTTGAAGAAACTGGTTAGGCTTCTGGTGGAGTAGAGGGAGAGTTGTCTTTCTCATGTTTAGTTTTGATTTTAATTGGTTTTCTTGTGTATTTTTTTCCTTGTGATCCACTGCTAACTACTTTTCTTGATTCTCTTCTTCTGTTAACAGTAAGAGAGAGAGAGAGAGAGAGAGAGAGGAGTGAGTTCAAAGCTTTGCTAAGTTGGTCCTTGTCTCTCACCTAAGATCAACATTGAACAAGACATGGTTAGACTTTTTCTTGCTGTTGTTGTGTTTTAGATCCTGGATCAATCTTCAGGTACAGTGTTTTGGCAGACCCTGAAATTGCAGATGACGCAAAAAAAAAAAAAAAAATAGGAACTTAAGACTGCTGCCCCAAGAGAGTATATCATAGGGTACTATTTTGAGTGCATCCGGTTCACTAGCTGAGTGGTGAACCGGGCGTGGTGACCACTCAACCCTCGTTTGATTTTTATCAACTCAAAAGTTAAAATTTATGAACTCAAAATTTAGTAAAAAATCGAGTAAATTAACTCAAAATTTAGTAAAAGAATCGAGTAAACTAAGTTAAGAGTTAATTAAAAAATAAAGCAAAATTCAAACTTTTAAGTTTTATCAATTTTTTTATAATTAATCTATTCATGACATGTGTCAAGCAGTTTAAAATGAACATTTAAGATCTTTTTTGTATTATTGGAATTGGTCGAAACCAAACTGGATAGAGCACTGGTGGTATGGTTCAAGGAGCAGCTCCTATATGGAATAAAAGAATCTACATCTAGAAATGACTTATAGAAAAGTAAGAGGAGTGGTCCATCTATGAATAGAGGGATGAATAATATGTATCTTAAGATAAACATTAAAAATTGAGTGGTTCGATGTACATCAATTGCACTAAAATTTTATTTTTATCACATGGAGGGATATGAGTATGTATACCTTAGCTAGCTAAATACTGTGGAATCGGAAGAGTCAAACAAATTGGGAGACTTTGATGATGTAAACAAATCAAATGGTGGAAAATGTAGGTCAGGTAATGTATCAATTGTCATGCAGAGGGCCCTCACATTTTTCTTCTCTATATATTAAATCATGTTCGTTGTCATATTAGTTTGACGCAAGAGATTAGATAAGTTCATGTTATTTTAAATTTTCAATTGGACCACCCAAAAGATTATACTGACAAGAGACTAGAAAACATAGTAGGTGGCTAAACATATTATATATACACAAAAATTTCACATATTGCTCAACAAAAAAATCATGGATTTGATTATCTTTGATAAAATATTGAGCAAGTAGTTTTGTACAAGAATTATATCTATTGGTTCAAACCGTTTTCAGACTGAGCCCCACTGTCTGTTTTTCATATTCCAAACCAATCCTAAACATCCTTTTGTTTTCTCAAAGAATAAAATATTGAAGATTCTAATCCCATTTTTTTCAACAATTAGGATAAATTTTGATTAATTAATTATGTCCAAGAAATTTAATATTCTTCACAAGTTTAAGCTTAAATAGCCTTTTACATGTATGGTTAATGTAATTTATCAAATGGTATATAATTGTTTGGAAGGTTAATTTTGAGATCGAATTCCACTCAACTTGAATTTTAAAAAGGTTTTACTTCATCAATCTTTTTAGAATCCAACATCAATCTTATTCCTCTAAAGTAGATGAGTCTCTCCCCAAATGAATAAATAAATGTAAGATTTGAACTTCTATTATATAAGTGAAATTAAAGGAATTGATAAAACTATTTTATTAAGAGTGAATGTAAAATTTCAAAAAGATTTTAATTTACATCGAAATATTTATTTCATATTTTTAGGTCTCACCCTCCTTTTTTCTTTCTCCTTAGATTCTCTAATAATGGCTCATCAATAAAGTGCCACGATTCTTGTAAATCCCACTTGAGCTTACCACTAGTTAGACCCCAATTCAAGCTTTTCTTTTCATTACAACAATCATTACAGTCTATCTTCAAAACTTACCTAATCACCATCCCAAATGTCAATGTTTCAAGTTGGTGCAAATTACTAATCCTCATATTATAGAATTTATTAACTAAATTATATTATAATCCCCATCGGTTTTTTTTTTTCCATACAAACACCACCATGTGAGCTTTCTTTGTCTCCAACAACTATGAACTACCCACAAATTAACAAGAGCAGTTGATGCATAATTAAGGCTCAAAATAATGATTATCAATGTATTCTTTTAGAATTAACTAGCTCACAAAAAAAAAAAAAACTAATAATAATTAATCGAAAATAATTATTAGTAACTTTATGTTTGAGAAAAGTAAAGACTAAGGAAGCCACCATCACCCCCCCTTTTATTGTTTGTGTACTTGGTCATTTCACTTTGGTAGTTTGATTGGTGTAACATCGCTTTTTTTCCAAGTTACGGAAACTATACATGGTCTTCTGACAGTGAGCTCTTCAACAATAGATTTTGGCAGCAGTTCATGTCAGTTTCTTAGCCACACACTTCCAACTGTCAATATCATTAGCGCATAAACTTTCAATTTTTACTGTCTCTTTTCCGGATCAGGATTCTATCAAAATCTATTTAGAGATTTGCAAATACTCCCTGAATAACTATATGTTATAGTATTATAGTCAATCTCCTTTTGTTTGAATTCAGAGCAATACTAGAGATGATATTATGTTTATTTAATTAAGTAATTAGAATGAGTATACATATTTAGTTTTTTCTATAATTAAAATTCTTCAACAGCATGTATAACTGTGAACGATTCAAGGGTAGCTCTAGAAGTTTATTACCAACTTTATAGGCAAATTGTCTATTTGATCATTAATGTGTTCTACTGGTGCTTTGAAAAAGAGAATCATAATGACTATCAATTCAATTTTGAATTTTGGAACTGAGAAATTATTGATGATCATAAGCAATGTACTAGAGTGTACTCTCAATTCCAAGTCAAAACACAAAAGATGTTGGCCATTAATGTTGCACTTGTTTGGGTGCATTCCTGCTACTGCTCTATTTTTACACATATGATGTTATTTAGTAAGAAATAGTCAATCAACTAGTATGTTTTAATGTAACCGATTGACATATGATATAATGCATGAAAAATTATAAATTTTAATTTTAAAATTTGATTTAGACAATAACCACAACGAAAGCATATTTAGTAATTCATTACCATATGTGTCAAATATGAATAGATTTGAGTAATTTAAAAATTCATCGAAAATCCTTTAAATTATCAAAATTTATTAATTATTGTTTGTGTCACCTACTTTGGTGGGTGTGGAAAATGGGCTGACTCAGAACCGCATTGCGGCCATTTTGGGTCGAATCCTGATTTTGAATTGAATTGGACCTTATGTTTTTATGTGGACCTAAAGTGGGAGCAGTCCAAGTCCACTTCTATGGCCCGTTTTCAGCAAGTAAATGAAATCAATTCAGCTGCTCAACCTCCGGACATCAGTCGCCACCCAAGCGCCGGTTTTGAATCCATTGAGCGGCAATATGGTTCTATGTCTTCATGTATTGAAAAATGATCACAGCAACAATGCCCAATGATAATACATGAACAACCCAAAAAACAAAATTACAAAAAGTCAAATAATTACCCTATGGTTATTAAACTTGTATTAAAATCAATATAAAACGTAAGTGAGTGATAATTTAATTTAATTAAAGTATTAATTATTGATAATTAAATCACTAACCTTTGTCATTGGAACAAGTTGCATTGAAATAAGTGAGAGAGCTGCTAGTTACCTGAGACAAAATGTTATTGTGTGCTAGAATGTAATTATAGATAGAAAATTTATTCCAATATCACAATGACTGTAAAATGCGTTCGGATTCAAGTAAGCATCAAGAAAAAGGATACCGACTGATAATGCTACAAGAAAGAAACAGGGAAAAAAAAATAGAAATTATAATAATGTAATTATGATTGTGATTTTATACATGCTTTGTTTTATATAATTAAGGATATGAATATAATAGTTCTATTCCTTTAATAACTTAAAAATATGTTATATTGTAACCACCGCTAAATGTGATCTAAGATAGAGAACGTTCATTCAATCTATTAATGATCCATGTTCAAGATACCTTCACCGCAAGTGATATCTCAAATATATATATATATATATATACATATATATTGTATAAAGCTAGGTGTAATCCCACTTTTCCTCTATTGTTTAACATAGTCGTTAATTACCCTTTATAGTTTATAGAAATCTTATTTTATTCCTTTTGTGATTCTAATATGCATAATGATGAAAAAGACCAAGGGGACATTTTCTTAAAATGCAAGGGGTAGTTTATCTATTAATTTAATCAAACGATAGAGAAGTTATTAGCAATTTGCCAAATTAGTGGTGGATTTCGGCTATTACGCCAAATTACGTGGGGGTAAATAGGATTCCCTATAAAGCTAGAAGAAAAAATGAAACTGAAAGAAGAAAGAAAGAAATTATCCAAAATAATCACATATTCTAACATTATTGAAGAATGATTCTTCGAGAAAAAACAAAAAGAGTATCTCACAAATGAGATTGCCGGTGTCGAATATGGAGCTCCTAGCTGAAATATTGCATGGAACTCGTATCTTTTAAGAATATGAGCATTGCATGGATGAACTAGGCGGATCAACAAATAAAAAAGAATGCTCAGAGCAAAAACAAGAGAGAAGAGTAGGTCAATAATAAAATAGGGATATAACTTGTAGTTTGGTAATTGATAATTTTATACCTCGACGTTTAATTCAATCATTAAACAACACCCTGCCGTTAACAATTTTGTTAGAGAAATGAGATTGCCATTAGTGTAGAATAGGGGTGGCAAAACGGATTGACATGTTGGGTTGAGCTGAATTCGATTCGATTTGTTTATGGATTCGACCAATTCGACACGAATTCGTTTAATAAACGGGTCAACACTTTCGGATTCGACATGCATTCATTTAGAAACGAATAACACGACACGACACGATTAATTCGTTTATCATTTGGATCATAAAAGATTCAAATCTATTAACCCGTCAACCCGTTAATTCGTTTAACCCGTTTAACTCGTTAATTCATTTAAACAGATATGAATAGTGACGATTCCAACACAACTATAGCCAAACCTCAAAGTTTCAAATACTTCGAACTAAGCTCAATAAACTTTTATACAACTTACATCACCAAGTAACAATTCCAGATCAATCAAGCACACCCAACAAAATTAAAAAAATAAAATGAAAACCAAAATCAAAGGACAAAAAACACAAATAAAATTAAAGAGGTGGTGGATCTAGTGATGAAGATGGTGGACATAGTGGTGGAGCTGTGGAGAAGGGGTGGCGACCGTGAGGGAGAAGGGAAGAAACAGCGGCGTTCGTGAGGGAGATGGGGAGAAGCGACGGAGACCGTGAGAGAGATAGGGAGAAGCGACGACAACCGTGAGGGAGATGGGGAGAAGTGGCGGCGACCGTGAGGAAGAAGCGATCGTGGCGACGACTGTGAAGGAGAAGGGGAGGAGCGACGATCGTTAGGGAGAAGGGGAAGAGCGATGACCGAGAGGGAGAAGCAGTGGTCGGCGACCGTGAGACAGGGGAGAAACGGCGGCGAGGGGAGGGAAAGTGTGTGGTGGCTGCCAAAAAATGAAAATGAAGTTGAAATAGGTAGGGTTTGGTTAAATATGTATATATATGCATAATTACACACTAAACCCTATAATATGCAATATTATAATTTGATCCCTAATTTAATCGTGTCAATATACGATTCGTTTAAGCAGACCCAATTCAATTCGTTTAATAAACGAATTAAGTGGGTTGACACGATTACGACACGAATTTATTTGACTCAAACCCACACTCATTTATTTTTCGCGAATTCGTGTCGACCCATCGTATCGTAATCCATATTGCCACCCTTAGTGTAGAAGGGTAAAAAGATAAATGAAGTGGTAAAATAAATATCAATTACTAATAAACCAAAAATAAATTAAAAAATAAAATGAAAAAATAAATTAAAAGAAAAAATAATATTTATTTATTTTTCTCCCTTTTATTTGTCATTGGTCACCGCTTCTCTCTCTATTCCTTTACACCTCTCTTTTTGTCTCTCTACATCACTGTCTCTTCTTCTTCTTCTTCGTCTTCTTCTACCCATCTCTCTCTCTCTTCTTCATTCATTAGTCTTTCCTCAACCTTTATCGATCTTTGTCCTCTCCAGTTTGCTCTCTCGTCTTTTCATTCACTTGTGTCTTTTTATCTCCATTCCCATTCTATAGATCTATCTCTTTTCTCTCTATATTCGATTTGTTGCTTTGTTGTTTCTCAGTGGCCGAATTTTCATGTCTCCGTTGTGACGAGAATGATGCATCAATGCCTCTAGTGTTTTCCCCTTTGGGTGTGATGGTTGTTGAATTTGTTTTAGATTTTTATATTTTAGGTATGATTTTGTTGAATCTAGGTGTGATTTTGGGTGTAATGAGAATGGATCTGTTTTAGATTTTTGTTGTTAATCAGGTGTGATGGTTGTGGATTGGCGTGTGATAATTGGATTTTGGGTGTGTGGTGTATTGATGCTTCTGATTTTGAATGTTGTTTTGTGTGGAGATTAGCCTTTGGATGCTTAAGGGTGATGGTTAGGTTAGCGTTTAAGGAGTGATTGAGGGGTGTTTAGGGCTGTTTAGGAGTCGCCTCATGGTGCCCTTCCTGTTTCTCGATCAAAGAAGAATTTGTTGATGAAGTGATAGAGGCCACCCAAAGTGCCCTTTCCGTTTCTGCAATTTATTTTATTTTTGCTTTTATTATTATTTTATTATTATTGTTGTTGTTGTTATTAATTGAAGAAAAATTATATTTACTTAATAAAGCAAGGGCAATTTTGATTTTTCATATTCAAACATAATATTTTTTAACGAAACTGTAATTTTTTTTTTTTTAGAAATATCCCAATATAATACTACACAAGTTTGAGAAAAGATGGTCAAGTGCTTGTGTTTTATAGAGCGGAAATTCTCGATTTTTTTTTTCTACTAATTGTAATCACAATTCTCTTTCTATAGGCCTATTAAAACTTTAAATACAAATTTGTATCTAATCCCACAAAATAAAAGGAGATCCAGGGCATCCACCTGTTAGTTTGTTTTTGGCTGATTACCGGATTACATAAAGCAACAGTTAGTTTTAGACAGTATATTAATTAGAGTCTTATAGCTGACCTAATGTAATTTTTAATTCAAATATACCATTTATAAAATTATTTTTTATAAATATTTAATTAAAATAAAGTTAAATTATGAATGCATAAGGCAATATAATTGAAATTATGATTATATCATTATTATATTTTGATAAGTACTACAAAAACAGTACACAATGATAATACATGAATAACGTAACAAAAAAGCAAATTACACAAAAGTTTGAAAGTAATTAAATAGAGAATTGATCCCTTTATTCGTGCATTACATAGCACTTGATGAAATATTTGGTGAAAATGAGAAATACAGCATTATGCTAAGCCGGAAACGCAAAGCCATTGTCCAACAAACAAAGCATCACAATTTAGATTAGGGTTTATAGAGATGAAGAATTCAATTGTCAATTCGAAATTGCTGTGCAATTGCAGAACATGTGTCTCCACTTACTATTCCAACTATACCATCACATTTTAGACTTGATGTGGCTGCACAGTACATGTCAAATATGGAACATTATTATATTACTTTGTTACATAAATGGAACTAAATTATATTCAATTAATAATGGTACCAAATATGTTATGTACATTAACATAAATTGAAACATTAATCCAAACACAAACCATCCTTTAGTAAGAGTAGTTGAGTACATTCCTTAACACTAAAAAGTTAAGGGTTTAAGTTTCATTCTTATCCTTTAAGATATAAGACGTGGGTTATGAGTCTCCAATCCTCTTTTTGGTTATGGGAGTAATACTATCCGGATCACATTATTAGTGATCAATCTTAGTAGGCTAAGGGTTCAAGTCCTACCCTTATCCTTTAAGATATGTGGCGTGAGTTGTGAGTTTTCTCTTGGTTGTCCTCTTCTTGATTGTGGGAGTAATACTATCCAGATCATGCTATGAGTGATTTATGTTGATAGGTCCAGATAGTCATTTAACTCATAAAGGTGTCAATTTTCTAAAAAAAAAAAGAAAAAAGAAAAAAGAAAAAAGAAATACTAATCCAAACATGTGGAGGAATCATGAGCGCATAGTCTATTACATGTGGGGGAATCATGAGCGTATAGTCTATTATTTGAACTTTATCTTATATGATCTTATAATGTATAATATTTAAATTCTAATAATAGTTTATTGCATACTTACCAACAAGCATTCTACCCTCAGCCATGGAGATTATGAGCAATGCAGAAATAAGCAAAAGCAAGTTAAAAAACATTGGTGTTTTATTGTTTGCCTTAGCCATGTCACTAAAATGGAATTAAACCGCCTTTGCTTTGTGGGATATATTGCATCTCATCATCTTTGCTATTTATAGAGAACTGTCTATACATCAATAAAATAACCCAGCCAAAAATCATTGATATTGGAGTTTTAATAATTGTGGGCGGCTTTGTGTTTGGCGTCCATTGTAACTTGTGAATCCCATTTTGTTACCATCGTAAATTCTTGGAGTTTTAATGATTGCTGCCGGCATATATAACTCTCCCTAGGATTTAAGGCTACCTCTTGAAGTTTATTGCCAACTTTATAGGCAACTTGCCTATTTGATCATTCATGTGTGCAATTGGTGTTTTGAAAAAGATAACCATAATGACCTATTAATTCACTTCTGAATTTTGAAACTGAGAAATTATTGAACATAATAAGCAATGTACGAGAGAGTACTCTATCTTCCAAGTCAAAACACAAAAAATGTTGGCAATTGATGTTGCACTTGTTTGGGCGACTCTAATTTGAAATATAATATAATTCAAGAGTTATTATTATTTTATCTTTGACAATTAATGAATTGTCATTTTTTCTCTATTAATTAAAAAAATATCATTTTATCCTTTTTTTACTTGAATTAATACTATTTTAGAGTTTTTTTTTTTTTTTTGACATTTTCAAAATTTTCAAGGTGAAAAATGATGATTTATCAATTATCAGAGAGAAAATAATAATAATTCTTTAATTCAATAACAAACAGTCAATCCAACAGTAAGTTTAGATTGACACAAGATGTAGTAGGTGATAAATTATAAATTTAAATTATGTGAGACATAATTTACATAATAACGACTTGAAAGCATATTTAATAGTTCTTTATAATGTGTCAAATATAAATAGATTCAAGTAGTAAAAATTCATTGAAAATCCCTTAAATTATCAAAATTTATTAATTGATTTTAAAATTCGTGGAAAACTTACCTTACAATCATACTTCATACGCTGAAGATTTATTTATTTTTTAAAAAAATTTCTGTTAGAGCCTACTTTCGTTGGTGTGGGAAATGGGCTGATTTAGAACCATATCTTGGACATTTTGGGTACAAAATAAGCTATATTGAATCGGACCTTATATTTTTATATGGGCCTGAAATGAGGCCAGTGCGAGTCCATTTTTATGGCCAGTTTTTCACGAATAAAATCTTGAGTGTTGATGTTGACATCCCTCTTTAGTATGTTCACCCTATTCGATTAATTGAATCATAATTATAAGAGCAAATTGCATAAACTTTAGGTTTAATTGCAACTAGATGAGAATTTTAATTGTGATTGTATAACCATCTCCTATAGTCAGTTGACTTCCATAAACTTAAAATGTTAACCACTATTTCAATGTAAAATGATTACAATACCCTTATTAGGGATTAAATATCTTTTGGAGCGAAAAAAAAGATAATTAAACCATCAATAATAAAAATAATTTTTTTCAATAAATTAAAAACATTTATTTTAAAAATAAAAAAGAAAAGACATTGCCAGTAGGGATATCCATTTTTAAGAAAAAACATTTTTTTTAATATAAACTATTAAAACATTTTTTTTAATATAAACTATTATTTTTAAGTAATACATAAAATATAAAATAATAAATAAGGGTATTGTAGTCATTTGACATTAAAATGGTAATCAATGGTTTGGGTTTATAAAAGTCAACTGATGATGGGGGATGTTTGTATAATTACAAGCTAAATTCCTATCTGGCTTCAAATACATCTAAACTTGAGGAGGTTTATGAAATTTTTCTTTACAATTATGACTCACTTGATGGAATGGGGTGAACTTACTAAAGAGGTGCATAAACAATTTTAAAATCTATTTAAAACCATATAAAACTAAACCACTTCACCAACTAATGCAAAAAGAAAAAAGAATTGAAAACAAACAATTGAGTGGCATAAGCTCATATTCATTTCTAAAAATGAAATCTTATCCCTCTGAGTTAGCTATTTGCCTCTCCATCTGTTGTGTGAGTTCCACTTAGCTTTAATACAACCATATGTAATGGTAAAACATTAGCCCAATAGAGGCCTAATTGACAAATACATGCCCAATGTAGCAGCCCAAATGATGGACCAATAAATCGATCCAACCCACTTGAAGCCCAAAACCCAGAAGCCCACAACCTAATGCAATGATCGTACAGGTCAAGCCTCTTTAATGAGGTTTGACCATATTAAAGAAGGGGTCTCAGACAACTAATGTCATAATAAAGATGGGACGATCGATTTGATAGGGAGATCCCTCCATCAAACTTAAACGTGCGGATCAAGAGAATGGATCCCTCGATCCCAACCGACATTACACCTCTATAATGACTCTCTCCTCACTCATAAAAAGGGACAACCAGAGAGGCTAAAGGGTCATTTTTTTCATGTATTGTTGCTCTGTTAAAATCTCTCTCGACACTTAGCTAGTATCACTGACTATATTGTCGCACAACAGTTGATTCCAATCCTACTTTGCTCTTAGCAAACCATATCCTCTTTATTTGTCGTATGCCACCATTACAGTCGATAGTCGTATGTTCACTTATTTATTTCATTTTATCTATTTTACTTTGTATTTTAATTTGAGTATCAGAATGTCTTTACCTATCATCACCTCGGTATCAAGGTAACATGTCCTTTTTGTTAGACTTTTGTAGGTTGTTAGGCCCTAAAAATCTGAAAAATGAGTCAAATCTCCATGTCAACAACTGTAGAAAACAACCATGTACACTATATACATAATGATCTAATTCAAAAGCACTTAATCTAGTGTGAACTCAATACAAAGATATTTTCATTTATTATAACATTTCAATAAAATCTTATAACGTCTTTGAAGGTGAAGAAATTTGGACATTGTGACCAAAATCATTCCAGTCTCTGTTTGACAATGGTATAGGAGTTTAAAAATTTAATACTAGTTTTATGCCGTGTGATATAGTGTCAAATTTTGATTTTAACACTAGTTGACTCCCACTCTCTATTATGTTTTATTCAAGAAAATCTATAATACACTTGAATGTTTACACTCAAACTACTCAAATCATATCAGGTAACACATGATATGATTTGAATGGAGTTTGGCTTATACGCTAGGCACCCTGAATCTCTGATAAATTCGTGAAGGAAGTTTCGTACACATTCATGTTGGATAACCACTCAAGGCAAAGGTTTTTGGGGTAGACAAAATGAAATAATTTTGGCTATTTACTGTGGCGGACCCTGGAGCCCATGATATTGATAGTTGAACAAGAGCATTTTGTCTTTTATTTTCTGTCAATGGGGGTACAGGCGTATAAAGTCTTTACTTTCTTCCTTTCAATTAGAGGGATATATTCAATGAATTTAAAGACCACAAACAATAATGACTTGTAATCAATACATCAACAGTATAGCTACTATTTTGGAACAGTGTTATAGCTAGTTATGAGAGAATTAATTGATTTTATTCCTCTAGCTTTTTTTTTTTTTCTTTTTTTTTAAACTTGAATTATATTTTAATTACTATATCTAATTTTGAAACGATACCCATCATGTGCAGTAGAATAATAATGCTAAATTTTATGGTGAAGGATTGTGTCGACCTCTATGAAATTTCATTGGTAATGGTCCTTGGCATTTGTCTTTGCTCTATATAAAATGATGAGCTTAAATATTTTTCTTCTGTCAAATTATGATTTCAAAAAATTTTTTCAAACGTGGAATTTTTTTTTAGCCATTAATCTTGGTGCTTGATCTTGACTCCTTAGACTTGGAGTCCTTGGCATTTAAATATTGAATGACTTAAGGATGGCAGCGGGGATTAGGTTCGGGCAGGTTTGGCCAAATCCACTTATAGCAAGTTGCAGTTACACTTGTTACACCACTAGGTGAAGCCACTAGTGCTCTTGACTTTGAATCTGAAAGAGTAGTCGATGATGCATTGGACCGAGTAATTAATGTGGATCGAACAAAGTCAATAGTGGTGTCAGCTCATTGGTTATCCACGACCAAGGGTGCAATTTTACTTGCTGTGATTTAAAATGGAACAGTAGTATAGAAAGGAAAGCATGCTTGTTAATCAATGTCAAGCATTTATTTGTGCCACCTTGCTTGCATGATAGAATCAGACATAATTACATGAACTAAAGCCTGGATGAACTTTTAAAATGTCTTATTCTTCTCTGCAGACCCTCCCATGGCACTTAGTTGTCTAAATGTGCAGCGAATTCATGAACATGAGCATCCTGTATGCATATGGTTTCTAAGTTTCCCTTGTGTCGAAATTGAATTTTAATTAGATTCAATATAAAATTTGAGGAGTGAGCAAATGTATAGATAAGTAATAGATAAAATATAAAATAGTAAATAAGGTATTGTAGTCATTTTATATTAAAATGGTAATTAATGGTTTGAGTTTATAAAAGTCAACTGATGATGAGGGACGTTTGTATAATTACAAACAAATTCCTATCTAGCTTCAAATACATCTAAACTTGAGGAGGTTTATGCAATTCTTCTTTATAATTATGACTCACTTGATAGAATGGGATTAGCTTACTAAACGGGTGTATAAACAATTTTAGAGGGGTGGAAATATCTACTTTAAAATCTATTTAAAACCATATAAAACTAAATCACTTCACCAACCAATTTTTATTTTTCATCTTTGTTTTTTGATTGATTATTTGTTTTTCTTTTGTTTTTCAATTCTTGTAATTTGATTTGGGTAATATCGGTGGAGAAAAAGATTATGGTTTTGGTGGAGTTTAATTGATTGGGGGTTTTCGTTGTTGTAATGTTGTAGAAGGTTGAAGATCTTATTATGGTTAAAGATTGATTGTTGTGTTTGAATCAATTTAATTGAAGATGGATAAAGAATTTTTGTTAAGTTATTCTAATTTTCAATGTCTGGATTTGAATTACCATAAGAATATATGTGTTAAAAAGATCTGAATTTATGTTGATAAAGGATTTTTGAATACTGAAGAGCAAGAAAGTTTTGTTTGTTTTCCATATGAATTTTCTTAAAAGATTTTATTAAAAAAATTACTTTGTTTTTAAAAGATTAAAAAAAAATTACTTTATATAATTAATCAGAGTTTCTAAAATCAGTGCGTCCTAACTTTTAAATTATTAGAACCAACCACCTTAGTTTTTTATTATATTTGCATTGAATAAGAGAGAGTTTTTTTAAGAGAAATAATGTAACGAATAGTTGAGATGATTGGTACTAACAATTTAAAAATTATCATGAATTAGTCGTAGAAGCTCTGAATAATTCATTATTTAAATGATTTAAAAATTTAAGTGTAACATGGCTATTTGTTATTGAACAAAGTAATTTTAATATATAAAAAAGCTATTTTACCCTTGAAATGTTAATATTTCCATAAAGTTTCCATTAGTCATACTTGGTAAAGAGTATTTACATATAATAAGTGATAAACTAACATTATGTGTGGATTTATGATAAATGTCAGGATACTTTTGTGTAATTAATAATTTTTTAATATAAATTACTATTTTTAAGTAATAGATAAAATATAGAATAATTACATTGTTTTTTTTTAAACTTGAATTAGAATTTAATTACTATATTTAATTTTGAAACTATACCCGCCATGTGCAGTAGAATAGAAATGCTAAATTTTATGGTGAAGGATTGTGTCGACCTCTATGAAATTTCATTGGTGACGGTCTTTGGAATTTGTCTTTGCTCTATATAAAATGATGAGCTTAATTATTTTTCTTCTGTCAAATTATGATTTCAAAAAATTAGTTTCAAACATGGAATTTTTTTGGCCATTAATCTTGGCGCTTGATCTTGACTCCTAAGACTTGGACTCCTTGGCATTTAAATATTGAATGACCTAAGGATGGCAGCGGGGATTAGGTTCGGGCAGCTTTGGCCAAATCCACTTGTAGCAAGTTGCAGTTGCACTTGTTACACAACTAGATGAAGCCACTAGTGCTCTTGACTTTGAATCTGAAAGAGTAGTCGATGATGCATTAGATCGAGTAATGTGGATCGAACAATAGTCAATAACTAAGGGTGCAATTTTACTTGCTGTGATTAAAAATGGAACAACTGTATAGAAAGGAAAGCATGCATGTTAATCAATGTCAAGCATTTATTTGTGCCACCTTGGTAGCATCAGACATAATTACATCAACTAATGCCTGGATGAACTGCTAAAATGTTTTATTCTTCACTGCAGAACCTGCCATGCCATTTACTTGTCTAAATGTGCAGCGAATTCATGAACATGAGCATCCTGTATGCACATGGTTTCAAAGTTTCCCTTGTGCCGAAATTGAATTTTAATTAGATTCAATATAAAATTTGAGGAGTGAGCAAATGTATAGAAGGTCAGGTCGTTATTTGTTGAAATAGAAGTTGTCATTTGTTGATAACTTCACTCAACATCGTTTGGCACTATAATTTAGCTTTATAAGAGAATTGACGTTATTTAATATAAAGATGTTTTAAAGATTATATGTTGTGGTAAAATTGAGCTTGTGGCCATTGGTGATAGTCTACGTGAAAAAGCTTGTAGTCATCAACAACTCTCCAATGTTTGGTCGTGCTATAAAAATTTATTAAAAAATCCATTCATCAAGAAATACTAAATCAATATAATTAATTTGAACGGAAAATAGAAACAACTCACAAACAATCGATTAATTATCAGCGTTAATTAACAAATTCAGTTATAAGTGGTTACCAAGGGTAACATTCCCAAATGTTCCTCACAATTCAAGAAAGCTGCCTTGGTAAGGATTTGCAATTTATAGCATAAACCTTGCTACTTTAAAATTCCCACCAAGAGTGATCAATTCAATGTTGACTATTAAAGAAGAAATTGTTTTAGAACAAAAGTTCATTTCCTTGATGACTTCCATTATATTATGCCAAAAGCTTCCTATTCTGACAAGTTGTAGTTGCATGGTGCATACCCTTTATGAGTTCAGAGTTAGTTATTTCTGTCAAGATCAATTAACGTAATACATAACGAAGTTGTCAAATCAACTTCTTGTAAATCAAATGCAACTAAAACTCTCTACCTTAAGATTTTAATTTTGATTTTATAATTTTAATTAGTCAAGAAAAATTCTATTTTGTTGCACAAGACTTAGCTACGATACATTGATGATATGATCAGTGTGTTGTGTGTAAATGTGTTACAAAAGCTGCCTTCAAGACCAAGCTAACTTCAATTTTCCCACCTAACAATTTACATTAACAAGTGATTACAACAACAAAAGTTTAAATCATATTAAATAAAAATTTATCAGAGGTTTAAAATAATTTTTTGTCAAAGAGTTTGTTCTGTCTTTAGCTCATAATTCTGCAAAAAAAAAAAAAAAATTGACATTTTTTTGACAGAAGACTGTCCGTAAATAGTATTTTTTGTTCAAAACACATAAGAATATGCGGATGTGAAACTCCATTATCAAAATTATAGAGATGGAAACGAAGAGATTGAAGATGGCTGCAGCTGCAAAGCCGTGGGCGAGCACATTGTCCGTTCAAGGATTTTTCGAGCATTTCATAGCCGCAACTCAATCAATTATAGGTTGTGCTATCAAACTAAGGATTACAACTTATATACCACATTTGTAACTCAAAAATTTGGATTGCTCATTTTATTGAAACATATAGGTTAGCAACAATGTAGAAGAAATCCAAATATTCATCGTTACCACATTGATTCTGTATATTAGACTACAAAACCAATTTAGTGAAAATGTTGAAACACAAAAATTTCACAAATTTTTTCTAAAAATAAGGGAAAAAAAAAAAAAAAAAAACATAAGTTGGTAATATATAAAAGTCTGGTATAGAACCCGATTGGAGAAATCTTCCTTGTCATAATATACATCTGGGTTTACAATCTATTACTTGGAGAAGCTTTGGGTAGATTTTTTTTTTTAAAAAAATAAAATTAGCAAACTTTCCACCATAAAAGGAAAATTTATTGATAAAAATAGAAAAGTACACCTAATTAGAAAGGAACATAATGAGCCTTACCTTTGAACAAAAAAAAAAAATCAGGAAGCTATTACAAATTTTGAAACAATAGAAAAAAAAAAAAAGGAAAAAAAAAATGCATGAAGAAATGTAAGATAAAGGGCATCATCTACTCAATCTATAATTGGAAAAACAATTAGCATCATGACTTGAAAACTAGACAAGATCGGCCTGCGGATCATTCCACCAAGTAAAAAGGAGGACATCGAGGACTAACATTTGCCATAAAAATCTGCGGTTTGTTGGTAACTTCATTCACCTGTAATTTATAGAAGATATGGTGTATAGAAAGTGAACATATATGATATAACAAATATAATATAACACTCATTAATAATTGAATTAAGTTTAATTTATATATGTCTCATAATTTGTTATCATAACAAGGGAACATAAGTTGAATGTTTGGAAAATATTAACCACGTACCTTTTTTAAATTCATGTTGACTCTAGCCGTAGGTTGAAGAAGAATGTTCTTGATTGTTTGCAGTTCATGGACAACTTCAGTAATGTTCATTCGATCTTGTGGAGACTCTAAAGAACATGCCACACCAATCCTGATCATTGAAATCAAACATTCTTCTCGGCAGTTGTATAAAGCTTCCCTCATCCTATGGTTAGTGGCAACCACCTCTTCGTTTACAAGTTCTGGATCTACAATGTCCATCACATGGTTAGGCAATGTTGTTTTAGCATAATTATGAAGATTCAAGTCTCCCTCAAACATAGGGTCTGTGGGTTTTTTTCTTGTCAGGATTTCTAAGAACAAGATTCCAAAACTGTAGATATCTCCATTTGTTGAAACTTGACTTCCTAAACCATATTCTACAATACAAAAATTTTACATGAGAAAAGTATATTGAATTTTAAGAAGTGAAAAAAAAAATAATAGTTAGATTTCAACAAGTGCTACGATTACCTGGAGCTGTATATCCAATTGTTCCTTTTACTCCAATGGAGCTACTTTGATTAGAATTTGAGGCTTCTGGTAGAAACCTTACTAATCCGAAATCACCAACATGAGCAGTCATGTCATTGCTTAGGAGAATATTACTTGGTTTTAGATCACAATGGAGGACATGCTCTTGACAGTGATGATGGAGATAATTCAGTGCAGATGCCACATCAATTGTAATATTTACTCTTTGAAGAAGGGTAAGGCTTTGAGGTTTGAATTGCTCATCCTCGGCTTCTAAAGCTTGATGCAACCAATCTTCAAGACTCCCATTTGCCATAAATTCATAAACTATGGCTTTAAAGTCATTACCTTGAAAATCAATACTTGAACAAGAAGTTAGGACCTTCACAAGATTTCTATGACGAATATTTCTCAATGCTTTACACTCGGCCATGAAACTTTTAGAAGCTCCTTGACGTTGAAGATTAAGTACTTTGATTGCAACTATAGTTCCTTGTTGATCTAGGATTCCCTTGTACACAGAGCCAAAACTCCCGGTACCAATTAAGTGGGTTGGAGAAAAGCCATCAGTTGCTTTAAGTAGCCTTTCATAAGAGACTTTAGGAAGCATTTTTCCCCACATGGGTTCAGAAGTTTGTTTATTTCTTCTCTTTCTTACCCAGCAAAAAATGGAAAATGACAACACGGTTACACCGAACAATGTACTTGCAGTTGAGATTAGAATCTTGAATACAATAGAGCTCTTGTCATTTCTTGAGTTATTGTTGGAGCATTTGGGAAGTTGAAGTTTGGGTATGCCTCCACAAAGTCTGTTACTATTTCCAACCACTGATATTGCACTTGCGTTTGCAAAAATTCCTTTTCTTGGTACTTCACCCTCAAAATCATTGAAAGACAGATTTAGTTTCTCCATGTGAAGACTTTCCAAAAATTTTGGAATTTGGCCTGATAAGTTGTTACGAGAGAGATCAATCTCTCGAATACCTTTTAAAGAATCGAACGATTGAGGAATAGATCCATGAAAGATGTTGCCAGCCATATAAAGGAATTCAAGACTAGAACAAAAACCAAGTTCGTTAGGAACTTCACCCGATAAATTATTGTTAGACACAATAAATGTCGATAATTCTTTCAAATTACCAACATTTGAAGGTATGGATCCAGTCAAATGGTTCTTAGATAAATCTAGTATAATTGATAGATGACTTATCTCAAAGATTTGTTCAGGAATAGTTTCGCTAAGGTCATTTTGAGAAAGAAGGAAATAGGACAAGTGTTTCAAATTGCCAAGATTAGAAGGAATAACTCCTGCTAATTTGTTAATACTCAAGTAAAGTTCAGACAACGAAGACAAATTTCCAAGAGATGAAGGAATTTCTCCTAAAAGTTGGTTATTATCAAGATACAGTCGTACTAAGTTATGTAGTTTACCTATTTCTTTGGGAACTAGGCCAGTAAGTTGGTTTTCGTGCATACCCAAATGAACTAAGTTAACGAGACTAGTTATCCCTGGAGGGATGCTTCCATATAATTGATTGTCATGAAAGTGGATTTGTTGGAGTGTAGTAGAGAGATTAGCTATTGAATAAGGTATTGTGCCTTTGAATTGGTTTCTCCCTATACTCAAAACCAACAAATTGCTACAATTGATCAAAGAATTGATGAAGTTCATCTCATCAACTTCCCCACTTCCTAAATTATTTACCCCAAGACTCAAACGTTCAAAAAACTGCATACCCCCAAAATCAACAGCCAATTTTCCAGAAAAATAGTTAAAATTCAATTCAATGGAGCGGAGTCCTGTAACATTTGATAAAGATACATGAATGGATCCACTAAAAGAGTTTCCTGCGAATGTAAAAAGTTGGAGATTAGGAAGTAAAGAACCTAAATTTGGTGGAAGACTCCCATGAAGTTGATTGCCAGGCAAAGTGAAATGTTGAAGGAATGAAAGATTGTATAAAGAAGGAGGGACTATACCAGAGAGGCTGGAGTTATCTAGCGTAAGAATAGTTAACTTTCTCAACTGACCTAGTGAATCTGGAATATTTCCTCCCCAAGGATTATTACCTAAACGTAAATCAGTTAAGGAGGTAAGGTTTCCAAGAAAAGGAGGGATGCCTCCTTTTAAATTGTTATTGAATAACGCCAATCGTCTAAGGTTGTATAAGGAGTTAAACTCATATGGAATTTTCCCTACTAGGTTGTTCTTGAATAAAAATAAGAATGTGAGCCTAGAACAATGAGACAAATTGAGAGGGATTTCTCCCACCAATGAGTTATTGGCTAGAAACAAAATTTCTAATCTGAACAGATGACCAAATTCACTAGGAATTTCACCTTGAATACTGTTATTATAGAGACTGAGCTCTCTTAGGAAGCTAAGGTTACCAATGTAAGGAGAGAGAGAACCATACAAACCTCTTGAATGTAGGTCTAGGACAGTGACTCTTCTGTGCTTACGACCGCATGTGATTCCCTCCCACTCACAGAAATGACGAGATTCATTCCAAGAGTTGAGGACTTCTTGAGGAGATTGGATGATCTTCGACTTAAACTCTCTCAAGGCAATTCCATCGGTCTCATTTTCAGCTACGAAGGTGGTGACAGAGGCATAAGATATAACATGGATCATGAAGCAAAAGAGGAAAAGGAATTGAAAGTAAACTGAGTAGCATAAGCTTGTATTCATCTTTTTGTGCCTTTAGAGATAATTGATTATACTTTGCTGTGTGTGAGCTCCACCTAGCTTTGCTATTGCTATATATATACAAGTGGTCGAAAATTCAAACGAACTAATGTTATTGTATAGATACAAAATTATTCTGGGGCCCTTCATTTACTGTTGTATATCAATTATCACGTTTTACTTGACCAGGAGTATACATGGCTGTGCCTGTTCGTGCCTTCTTATACAAGTTTCTTTAATTAAACAAGGACTTGAACGTGTGCAAGGCTTCTCATGCCGTGTCGTTACGTTAAGAAATTTGGTCAATTTTACAAATCAACTTCATTTGTTTGACAACCATTTTACTACTTCATGTGTTCATTTCCACAGCAACTTGCAATATAAGTCACATGCCGTCCGTGCCGAGGTATATACTTGATTGGTGACCCACTGTTAGCTAAGTGCGATGAGTATGACTCTTCTTTGTCTTTGTTGGTGAAGTCCAATTAAAGTTGAAGCTGGCAACTATTCTTTATTTCCTCATTGCAAACTCGTCAAGGTTGCAATACTACTCGTCATACTCGTCAGAAATTGTTCCAATACTAACGTTGGCCATAAATAGCTGCTTGCCCTAGCTAGGGAGTCCTTCACGTGCGGTGTTTTCAAGGTTGACCCCTGATTGACTTTAATCAAATTTCCGCGGAGCTTCACAGACACTGTTGGTCTTTTAGCTTCTTCTTCGTTTTTATCAGAGGACCAAAGGCAATTCTGGGTTCGCCTTGTCATATTTGGTGGGGAACAGCGCTTGTCAGCCCGGAGAGGGGGGCGGGGGCGATGTCGGGACAGCGCTTGTCAAACTGACAAGTTTTAAAAGCACTGAGACTATTGACGACTTTGAACGGTGAAGTATGAACAAAAATCAACTCTAGCATAAAAAATTTCAAAATTCCAATTCATCAGTATTATAAATTTCCACAATAAACTAGACAAAATTCTCTCCGTGTGTGATACTAGCTAAATTTCTTGCAAGTTTGGTGATCTTATTAGCCTCAAAAGTCACCAAATTCTCTGCCGTGTTTGATACTAGGATGAGAAATTTCAAAATTCCAATTCATCAGTATTATAAATTTCCACAATAAACTAGACAAAATTCTCTACCGTGTGTGATACTAGCTAGCTAGAATTTCTTGCAAGTTTGGTGTGATGGTTGTCGAATTTGTTTTAGATTTTGTATATTTTGGATATGATTTTGTTGAATCTAGGTGTGATTTTAGGTGTAACGAAAATGGATTTGTTTTAGATTTTTGTTGTTAATCAGGTGTGATGGTTGTAGATTTGTGTGATGATTGGATTTTGCGTGTGTGGTGTATTGGTGCTTTCGATTTTGAATGTTGTTTTGTGTGGAGATTAGCTTTTGGATGCTTAAGGGTGATGGTTAGGTTAGCGTTTAAGGAGTGATTGAGGGGTGTTTAGGGCTGTTTAGGAGTCAACTAATGGTGCCCTTCCTGTTTCTTGACCAAAGAAGAATTTGTTGATGAAGTGATAGATGCCACCCAAAGTGCCCTTTCTGTTTCTGCAATTTTTTTTTTTTTCATTTCTTTTTTTGCTTTTATTATTATTATTATTATTATTGTTATTATTATTATTAACTTAAGAAAAATTATATTTATTTAATAAAGCAAGGCCAATTTTGATTTTCCATATTCAAACATAATTTTTTTTTTTTTAAAGGAACTGTAATTTTTTTTTTTTTTAGAAATATCCCAATAAAATACTGCACAAGTTTGAGAAAAGATGGTTAAGTGCTTGTGTTTTATAGATCGGGAATTCTCGGGTTTTTTTTTTTTTTTTTTCTCTACTCATTGTAATCGCAATTCTCTCTCTATAGGCCTATTAAAAATTTAAATACAAATTTGTATCTAATCCCATAAAATAAAAGGAGATCCAGGGCATCCACATGTTAGTTTGTTTTTGGCAGATTACCGGATTACATCAAACAATACTCAGTTTTAGACAGTATATTAATTAGAGTCTTAGAACTGACCTAATGTAATTTTTAATTCAAATATACCATTTGTAAAAATATTTTTGTAAATATTTAATTAAAATAAAGTTAAATTATGCATAAGGCAATATAATTGAAATTATGATTATATCATTGTTATATTCTGATAAGTACTACAAAAACAGTACGCAACGATAATGCATGAACAACCTAACAAAAAAAGCAAATAACAAAAAAGTTCAAAGTAATTAAATAGAGAATTGATCTCTTTATTCATGCATTACATAGCACTTGATGAATTATTTGGTGAAAATGAGAAATATAGCATCAAGCTGAGCTGGAAATGCAAAGCCATTGTCCAACAGAGAGAGCATCACAATTTAGATTAGGATTTATAGAGATGAAGAATTTAGTTTTCAATTTAAACTGCTGTGCAATTGCAGAGCATATCTCTCCATTTGCTACTCCAATAATACCATCACATTTTGGACCTAATGTGGTTGCACGTTACATGTCAAATGCATAACATTATGGGCAAATTGCACAAACCTCCCCTGAGGTTTGACGAAATTGCACAAATATTACGATGTTTGGGTAACTCGCACGGACACTACCTGAGGTTTCAAAAACTCCGCACAAACCTCCCCTGTCGTCAGTCAACAACCATTAAATCGTCATAGTCAATGGTTAAAATTATAAAAAGACTAAAATACCCTTCAATAAATTTAAAATTAATATATAATATATTTTTAATTTAATTTGAAAATAAAATATAAAAAATTAAAAAAATTAAAAAAAAAAAAAAAGAAAAAACTGGTCTCCATGGGAGACCAGATCTGGTCTCCCATGGAGACCGACAGTCTCCATCGCTGGAGACCGCTGCGTCTCCAGCGATGGCCGTCCGTCTCCAGCGATGGAGACGGTCTCCATCGCTGGAGATCGCTGGTCGACCAGCGATGGAGATCAGTCTCCATTGCTGGAGTCTCAGCGATGGAGACCGTCTCCATCGCTGAGTCACCAGCGATGGAGACCCAGCGATGGATCTCCATCACTGGTCTCGCTGGAGTCTCCAGCGATGGAGAGAGGGTCTCCATCGTTGGAGACTCCAGCGAGACCAGCGATGGAGACCGTCTCTCCATCGTTGGAGACTCCAGTGAGACCAGCGATGGAGATCCATCGCTGGGTCTCCATCGCTGAAACTCAGCGATGGAGCGAGCTGGAGTCTCCAGCGATGGAGATCGCTCCATCGCTGAGACTCCAGCGATGGAGACTGATCTCCATCGCTGGTCGACCAGCGATCTCCAGCGATGGAGACCGTCTCCATCGCTGGAGATGGACGGCCATCGCTGGAGACGCAGCCGTCTCCAGCGATGGAGACTGTTGGTCTCCATGGGAGACCAGATCTGGTCTCCCATGGAGACCAATTTTTTCTTTTTTTTTTTTCTTTTTTTTTTTAATTTTTTATATTTTATTTTCAAATTAAATTAAACAAAAATATATTATATATTAATTTTAAATTTATTGAAGGGTATTTTAGTCTTTTTATAATTTTAACCATTGACTATGACGATTTAATGGTTGTTGATTGACGATAGGGGAGGTTTGTGCGGAGTTTTTGAAACCTCAGGTAGTGTCCGTGCGAGTTACCCAAACATCGTAATATTTGTGCAATTTCGTCAAACCTCAGGGGAGGTTTGTGCAATTTGCCCTAACATTATTATATTACTTTGTTACATATATGGAACTAAATTATATTCAATTAATAATGGTACCAAATATGTTATATACATTAGTATAAATTGAAATACTAATCCAAACACACATTATCTTTTAATAAGAGTGGTTGAATACCATTCTTGACTCTAAGAGATTAAGGGTTTAAACTCCACCCTTATCCTTTAAGATATAAGGAGTGGGTTGTGAGTCTCCTCTTGGTTGTCCTCTTGTTGGTTGTGGGAGTAATACTATCCAGGCTATGCTATTAGTGATCCATCTTGGTAGGTTAAGGGTTTAAGTTTCTCTCTTATCCTTTAAGATATAAGATGTGAGTTATGAGTCTCTTCTTGGTTGTTCTTATAAGGAAAGAAATTGAAAATCAAATCTCTCCAAGTCAACAACAAAGAATTGGTAACAGCTAGCACAAATTACTCTCGAAGTCAACTACAGAGAATCTGCATGATTTACTCCTAAATCAATTACACCATAATTAGTTGCTTCATTTTTGCTTTTTTATGAATTGTATGACAGTATATATATGTGAGTGTAACATGTTAATTGATAAGACAGAAAATATATTTTTCTCTGTGTATCTTCTTCATGGTATCAGAGCCAAAGCTCTAGCGAGAATTTTTTTTTGCACATTACTGTCTTCATTTTCTTTCTTTTTTTTTTCTCAGTCACAATGGCCGACAATACCACCAACAATGCAAACCCCATTATCATACATGCTGGATCCCTATCTCACACCAATAATATGAATCTTATATCACTAAACCCAGCAGCTCAACTTCCCTTGAAATTGAACTCATCAAACTACCCTGCCTGGCGTGCCCAATTTTATTCTTTACTCTATGGTTATGATCTTTTGGGTTATCTTGATGGCACCAAACCTTGTCACCATCCACTATCAATGACAATGATACTTCCACAACCAACCAAGCCTATATATTATGGAAAAGACAAGATAGTCTATTGCTTCATGCTATTTTGGCCTCACTTTCTGAGTCAGTGGTATCTCTTATTTCCACTGCCACTACAGCTCAAGATGCCTGGACTAAACTGGCCAATATCTACGCCAACAAGTCTAGAACACGAGTGATGCATCTCAAGGACAAAATTTCCTCTATCACAAAAGGCTCTAAACCTGTTGCTGAGTATCTCCAGATTGTCAAAGGAATAGCTGATGAACTTGCCATAATTGGTGCGCCTATAGATGAAGATGATCTGACAATTCGAGTGCTCAAAGGTCTTGGTCCTGAATTCAGAGACATTTCTGCTGCCATTCGATCTCGAGACTCACTCATTTCCTTTGAAGAACTGCATGATAAATTAACAGAGCATGAAGGATTTCTCAAACGTGAAGAAAATCATCAAGAGAGCACCGAAATCACAGCCAACTACTCCCAAAAATATGGCAACAACAAACAACGCAGTGAAAACAACTTTGCTAAAAATGGACTTTCCTTCACTTCACATGCCGATCGTCGTCATCATGGCTCCAACAACAATTCCAATTTCAACAATCAGCAGCGCCCTAAAATCACATGCCAATATTGTGACAAACCAGGTCATAATGCAAAACAATGCTACAAGATACGATCACTTTCGTCTACACCTCCACAAGCTCACTACACTTCCCAAAAATCTAGTTCTCAAAATTGGTTAATGGACACAGGAGCATCTCATCATATTACATCTGATCTTAATAACTTGGCTATCCATTCTGAGTATACAGGTGGGGATGACATACTGCTTGGAGATGGTAAGGCTATCCCTATTAGTCACACTAGTTCAACTTCTTTATCCACTCCCACTCACAACTTCACCCTGAAAAATGTTTTATGTGCACCATTCATTCAAAAAAATCTTTTGTCAGTCTCACAATTTTGCAAACACAATAATACTTCCATTGAATTCTTTCCTAACTCTTTTGTTGTTAAGGATCTGAAAACAGGAACATCCTTGGTTCGAGGCAAGAGCAGGGGCAATATCTATGAATGGCCAACCACAAGACAAATTATGCCACCTATCCTTCCCTTACCACAGGCAATGACTGGAATAAAGGTACCACAGCAAGAATGACATAGGAGACTTGGCCACCCATCTATCAAAATCTTATCTCATATTATTTCTTCTAATCAATTACCCTTGTCATCAAACTTCATGGCTTCTACCAGTTGTAATTCTTGCAATTGTAATAAGAGTCATAAGTTGCCTTTTGGTGTATCATCTTTGACTAATACTAAACCTCTTGAATTAATTTACTCAGATGTGTGGGGACCTGCCCCAGTCTCTTCCATTGATGATTGTCGTTACTATGTCATTTTTGTTGATCATTTCACAAAATATATGTGGTTGTACCCACTGCAACAAAAATCGCAAGTAAAACCCACATTCTCCAAATTCAAAGTAGTTGTTGAGAAATTTTTTCAAACACCAATTATCACTGTTTACACCGACGACGGTGGAGAATTTTTAGGTATGAATACCTTCTTAGCTGAGCATGGGATTCAACATTTTAAAACTCCACCATATACTCCTGAACATAACGGTACAGCTGAAAGGCGACATCGCCATATTAAAGAAACTGGTCTCATTTTACTACATCAAGCAAATATGCCTCTCAAGTACTGGTCTTATGCCTTTCTGACAGCCACCTACTTAATTAATCGCCTACCCACACCTCTTCTCAACATGAGCTCACCATTTGAAAAACTCTTCTCCAAATCACCAAACTATCACAAATTAAAGGTATTCGGTTGCCTATGTTATCCTTGGCTCAAGCCATACACTCATCACAAATTAGCATCAAAATCTCTTCCTTGTGTCTTTGTTGGGTACTTTTCGGCTCAAAGCGCATATCGTTGTCTAGATACACTTAGCGGAAAGATTTACACTTCTCGACATGTCAGATTTGTAAAAACTATTTTTCCATTCCAGTATCATGACCTACATTCCACCCGGGTTACAATCTCAAAAACTGATTTATTGGCTAACAATAATCATGTTATTGCATCCTCCCCACCTCACTTTCATGTATCCCACAATATTTCCAATCAACTTCCATCACAAGACATAACATCTCCTGTCACATCTCTATTGCCTACGGATGTTGCACCTGCTTCAACCTCAACTACGGATCAACCTGTCACAGTTTCTAATCAGGTAAACTCGACTCCATCTAACTCCTCATATACTACTCCTACTCGCACACACCCCATGATTACAAGAGCTCAAAATAATATTTTTAAAAGAAAACAACTCAATGTTGCTTCCCTTCACTCGATACCTGAGCCTATTGAACCACGAACCGTCTCCCAAGCTATGAAAAATTCCCACTGGTGTACAGCTATGAATGTAGAATTTGATGCTCTTTTACGCAATAACACTTGGGAACTAGTACCACCTAATTTGTCACAAAACATTGTGGGTTGTAAATGGGTCTTTTGTATCAAACGGAAACCTGATGGCAGCATTGATCGTTACAAAGCTCGATTAGTAGCTAAAGGCTTTCATCAACGACCCGACATTGACTTTAAGGCCACATTTAGTCCTGTAATCAAACCTGTTTCCATTCGACTTGTTTTGTCTATCGCAGTGTCTTGTAAATGGCAACTCCGCCAACTTGATATAAATAATGCATTTCTACAAGGCAGTTTAAATGATGATGTTTATATGCAGCAACCACCAGGCTTTGTAAATTAGCAACATCCCAATCATGTTTGCAAGCTTCGAAAGGCTATATATAGCCTACGCCAAGCGCCTCGGGCATGGCACCAAGAACTTAGCAAATTTTTGTTACATTATGGCTTCCACAATTCAAAAGCTGACATGTCACTTTTCATATATAATCAGCATAACAAAATTATTTATGCTCTTGTATATGTGGATGACATTTTGGTGACAGGAAACTCCCCAATATTTCTTCAACAGTTTATAAGCTCTCTTGCAAACCGTTTCTCTCTCAAGGACTTGGGATCTCTCAACTACTTTCTTGGTATTGAAGTCATTCCCACTGATAAAGGTTTATTTCTTTCGCAGCACAAATACATTCGAGATCTTCTAGAAAATTTAACATGACAGGTGCAAAGGAAAGTTCTACACCAATCTCTTCTTCTAGCCCACTAATGCTTCATGATGGCACACCAGCCACAAATGCCACGCAATACAGGCAAGTCATTGGAGCTCTCCAATACTTATCTCTCACAAGGCCAGACATTTCCTACACGGTGAACAAATTATCACAATTCATGCACAAACCAACAAACAATCATTGGATTGCTGCAAAAAGAGTGTTGCGATATTTAAAAGGCACAATCTATCATGGCTTGCATCTAAAAAACAACAGCCCTACAACATTACATGCATTTTCAGATGCCGATTGGGCTGGTAATACAGATGATAGGACTTCGACCTCGGCTTATATTGTATATTTAGGAGCTAATCCCATCTCTTGGAGCTCACGCAAGCAACGTACAGTAGCAAGATCTTCCACAGAAGCTGAATATCGAGCAGTAGCGGCTACCGCAGCTGAACTGAATTGGTTGCAGTCATTATGTAAGGAACTTGGCATAAAACTTGAAACTACACCCACCATTTTCTGTGACAACATGGGTGCAACATATCTCAGTGCCAATCCGGTGTTCCATTCACGAATGAAACATATCGCCATAGACTTTCATTTTGTTAGAGACCAAGTTTCTCGGGGTCAACTACGAGTAACTCATGTTTCTTCTTCCGATCAACTAGCGGATGCTCTTACGAAGCCATTATCTGGACCAAAACATAATCAACTTAGAGTCAAGATTGGTGTCCTTAATGGGAGCACCATCTTGAGGGGGCATATAAGGAAATTTTTGCTTTTTTTATGAATTGTATGACAGTATATATATGTGAGTGTAACATGTTAATTGATAAGACAGAAAATATATTTTTCTCTGTGTATCTTCTTCAGTTCTCTCCTTAGTTGTGGGAGTAATACTATCGAGGTTACGCTATTAGTGATCCAAACATGAGGAGGAATCATGAACGCATAGTCTATTACATGTGGGGGAATCATGAGCGTGTAGTCTATTATTCGAACTTTATCTTATATGATCTTATAATATATAATATTTAAATTCTAATAATAGTTTATTGCATACTTACCAACAAGCATTCTGCCCTCAGCCATGGAGATTATGAGCAATGCAGAAATAACCAAAAGCAAGTTAAAAACATTGGTGTTTTATTGTTTACCTTAGCCATGTCACTAAAATGGAATTAAACCGCCTTTGCTTTGTAGGATATATTGCATCCCATCATCTTTGCTATTTTAAGAGAACTGTCTATACATCAATAAAATAACCCAGTCAAAAATCATTGGTACTGGAGTTTTAATAATTGTGGGCGGCTTTGTGTTTGGCGTCCATTGTAATTCTTGTGAATCCCATTTTGTTACCATCGTAAAGTCTTGGGAGTTTTAATAATTGCTGCCGGCATGTATAACTCTCACTAGGATTTAAGGCTAGCTCCTGAAGTTTATTGCCAACTTTATAGGCAAATTGTCTATTTGATCATTCATGTGTGCTATTGGTTTTTTGAAAAAGATAACCATAATGACCTGTTAATTCACTTCTGAATTCTGAAACTGAGAGATTATTGAACATATAATAAGCAATGTACGAGAGAGTACTCTATCTTCCAAGTCAAAATGCAAAAAATGTTGGCCATTGATGTTGCACTTAGTTTGGGTGCACTTCTGGTCAGATATAATATAATTCAAGAGTTATTATGATTTTAACTCTAACAATTAATAAATCATCATTTTCTCTCTATTAATTCAAAAAATATCATTTTGCCCATTCTTTTTATTTGAATCAATAATATTTCAGATTTTTTTTTGACATTTTCAAAATTTTCAAGAGGAAAAATGATGATAAATCAATTGTCAGCGGAAAAATGATAATAACTCTTCGATTCAATAACAATCAGTCAATCCAACAGTAAGTTTAGATTGACACAAGTTGTAGTAGGTGATAAATTATAAATTTAACTTATGAGACATAATTTACATAATAACGACTTGAAAGCATTTTTAATAGTTCTTTATAATGTGTCAAATATGAATAGATTCAAGTAGTTCCAAAATTCATTGAAAATCTCTTAAATTAGCAAAATTTATCGATTGATTTTTAAAATTCGTGGAAAACTTACCTTACAATCATACTTCATACGTTGAAGATTTATTTATTATTTTTTAAATTTTTGTTAGAGCCTACTTTCGTTGGTGTGGGAAATGGGCTGATTTAGAACCATATCTTGGACAGTTTGGGTACAAAATAAGCTATACTGAATCGGACCTTATATTTTTTTATATGGGCCTGAAATGGGGCCAGTCCAAGTCCATTTTTCTGGCCAGTTTTTCGCAAATAAAATATAGAGTGTTGATATTTACACCCCTCTTTAGTATGTTCACGCTATTTGATTAATTGAATCACAATTATAAAGGCAAATTGCATAAACTTTAGGTGCAATTGCAGCTAGATGAGAATTTTAATCATGACCGTATAAACATCTCCTATCATCAGTTGACTTACATAAACTTAAAATGTTAACCATCATTTTAATGTAAAATGATTAATCAATTAATCATTTGGAGTGAAAAAAAAAATTAATCAATTAATAATAAAAATATTTTTTTCAATAAATTAAAACATTTATTTTAAAACTAAAAGAGAAAAAACATCGTTGGTGGGGATATCCATTTTTAAGCTACCAATTTTAAGAAAAAAAAACATTTTTTTAATATAAATTATTATTTTTAATTAATAGATAAAATATAAAATAATATATAAGGGTATTGTAGTCATATTACATTGAAATGGTGGTCAATGGTTTGAGTTTGTAAAAGTCAAATTATGATGAGGGATGTTTGTGCAATTACAAGCAAAATTCCTATCTAGCTTCAAATACATCTAAATTTGAGGGTGTTTATGCAATTTTTCTTTATAATTTTGACTCACTGGATGGAATGGGATAAACTTACTAAAGGGGTGTATAAACACTTTTAGATGGGTGGAAATATCCACTTTAAAATCTATTTAAAACAACATAAAGCAAAACCACTTCACCAACTAATGCAAAAAGAAAAAAGGATTGAAAACAAACAACTGAGTGGCACAAGCTTATATTCATTTCTGAAAATGAAATCTCATCCCTATGAGCTAGCTATTTGCCTCTCCATCTATTGTGTGAGTTCCACTTAGCTCTAATACAACCATATGTAATGGTAAAACATCAGCCCAATATAGGCCTAACTGACAAATACATGCCCAATGTAGCAGCCTAAGTGATGGACCAATAAATTGATCCGACCCAAGTGAAGCCCTAAACCTAGAAGCCCACGACCTAATGCAATGATCGTATAGCTCAAGCCTCTTTAATGAGGTTTGACCACATTAAAGAAGGGGTCTCAGATAGCTAATGTCATAATAAAGAGGAGGCAACCGGTTTGATGGGAAGATCCCTCCATTAACCGCAAACGTGTGGATCAAGGGAACGGATCCCTTGATCCCAACCAACAACTTTTATGATGATTCTCTCCTCACTTATAAAAGGGGAGCAAACAAAGAGGCTAGGGGGTCATTTTTTCCGCACATCGTTATTCTGTCAAAATCTCTCTAGACACTTAGCTAGTATCACTGATTACATTGTCGCACAACAGTCGACTCCAATCCTACTCTGCTCTCAGCAAACAATATCCTCCTTATTTGTCGTACGCCACCATTATAGTCGATAGTCGTATGCTCACTTATTTCTTTCATTTTATCCATTTTAGTTTGTATTTTAACTTGAGTGTCGGAGTGTCTTTAACTGTCATCACCTCGGTATCAAGGTAACCCGTTCTCTTTATTCGACTTTTATAGGTTGCTAGGTCCTAGAAAACTGAGCATCGAGTCACACCTCCATGTCAATAACGGTAAGAAACAACCATCTACACTATATACATAATGATCTAATTCAAAAGCACTTAATCTAGTGTGAACTCAATACAAAGATATTTTCATTTATTATAACATTTCAATAAAATCTTATAACGTCTTTGAAGGTGAAGAAATTTGGACATTGTGACCAAAATCATTCCAGTCTCTGTTTGACAATGGTATAGGAGTTTAAAAATTTAACACTAGTTTTATGCCGTGTGATATGGTGTCAAAATTGATTTTAACACTAGTTGATTCCCACTCTCTGTTATGTTTTATTCAAGAAAATCTATAATACACTTGAATGTTTACACTCAAACTACTCAAATCATATGAGGTAACACATGATATGATTTGAATGGAGTTTGGCTTATATGTTAGGCACCCTGAATCTCTGATAAATTCGTGAAGGAAGTTTCGTACACATTCATGTTGGATAACTACTCAAGGCAAAGGTTTTTGGGGTAGTCAAAATGAAATGATTTTGGCTATTTATTGTGGTGGACCCTGGAGTCCATGACATTAATAGTTGAACAAGAGCATTTTGTCTTTTATTTTCTATCAATGGCGGTACATGCGTATAAAGTCTTTACTTTCTTCCTTTCCATCATAGGGATATATTCAATGAATTTAGAGACCACAAACAATAATGACTTGCAATCAATACATCAACAGTTTAGTTACTATTTTGGAACAGTGTTATAGCTAGTTATGAGAGAATTAATTGGTTTTATTCTTCTAGGTTGTTCTTCTTTTTTTTTTTTTTTTTTTTTTTTTTTTTTTTTTTTTTAAAACTTGAATTATAGTTTAATTACTATATCTAAGTTTGAAACTATACCCATCATGTGCAGTAGAATAATAATGCTAAATTTTATAATGAAGGATTGTGTCGACCTCTATGAAATTTCATTGGTGATGGTCCTTGGCATTTGTCTTTGCTCTGTATAAAATGATGAGCTTAAATATTTTTCTTCTGTCAAATTATGATTTCAAAAAATTATTTTCAAACATGGAATTTTTTTTTAGCCATTAATCTTGGTGCTTGATCTTGACTCCTTAGACTTTGAGTCCTTGGCATTTAAATATTGAATGACCTAAGGATGGCAGCGGGGATTAGGTTCGGGCAGGTTTGGCCAAATCCACTTGTAGCAAGTTGCAGTTGCACTTGTTACACCACTAGATGAAGCCACTAGTGCTCTTGACTTTGAATCTGAAAGAGTAGTCGATGATGCATTAGACCGAGTAATGTGGATCGAACAAAGTCAATAGTGGTGTCTGCTCATTGGTTATCCACGACCAGGGGTGCAATTTTAGTTGCTGTTATTAAAATGAAACAATAGTATAGAAAGGAAAGCATGCATGTTAATCAATGTCAAGCATTTATTTGTGCCACCTTGGTAGCATGATAGCAACAGACATAATTACATCAACTAATGCCTGGATGAACTGCTAAAATGTCTTATTCTTCACTGCAGAACCTGCCATGCCATTTACTTGTCTAAATGTGCAGCGAATTCATGAACATGAGCATGCTGTATGCATATGGTTTCAAAGTTTCCCTTTTGTCGAAGTTGAATTTTAATTAGATTCAATATAAAATTTGAGGAGTGAGCAAATGTATAGAAGGTCAGGTCGTTATTTGTTGAAATAGAAGTTGTCATTCGTTGATAACTTCGGCTCCACATTGTTTGGCAGTATAATTTAGCTTTATAAAGAATTGACATTATTTAATATAAAGATGTTTTAGAGATTATATGTTGTGGTAAAATTGAGCTTGTGGCCATTGGTGATAGTCCATGTGAAAAAGCTTGTAGTCATCAACAACTCTCCAATGTTTGGTCGTGCTATAAAAATTTATTCAAAAATCCATTCATCAAGAAATACTAAATCAATATAATTAATTTGAACGGAAAATAGAAACAACTCACAAACAATCGATTAATTATCAGCGTTAATTAACAAATTCAGTTATTAGTGGTTACCAAGGGTAACATTCCCAAATGTTCCTCATAATTCAAGAATGCTGCCTTGCTAAGGGTTTGCAATTTATAGCATAAACCTTGCTACTTTGAAATTTCCTTCAAGAGTGATCAATTCAATGTTGACTATCAAAGAAGAAATTGTTTTAGATCAAAAGTTCATTTCCTTGATGGCTTCCATTATATGTTATGCTAAAAGCCTCCTATTCTGACAAGTTGTAGTTGCATGGCGCGTACCATCCTTTATGAGTTCAGAGTTAGTTATTTCTATCAAGATCAGTTAACGTAATACATAATGAAGTTGTCAAGTCAACTTCTTGTTAATCAAATGCAACTAAAACACTCTACATTAAGATTTTAATTTTGATTTTATAATTTTAACCACTCAAGAAAAATTCTATTTTGTTACACAAGACTGAGCTGAGCAGATATACATTGATGATTTGATCAGCATCCTGTGTGTAAATGTGTTACAAAATATTAAGCTGCCTCAAGACCAAGCTAACTTCAATTTTTCCACGTAACAATTTACATTAACAAGTGAATACAACAACAGAAGTTTAAATCATATTAAATAAAAATTTATGGGAGGTTTAAAATAATTTTTTGTCATAGAGTTTGTTCTGTCTTCAGCCCATGATTCTGCTAAAAAAAACAAAATTGGCATTCTTTTGACAGAAGACTGCCAGCAAATAGTATATCTTGTTCCAAACACAAAAGAATACGCGCGCGTGAAACTCCATTCTCAAAATTATAAAGATGGAAACCAAGAGATTGAAGATGGCTGCAGATGCAAGGCCGTGGGGGAGCATATCGTCTGAGCAAAGATTTTTCGAGGATTTTATAGCCGCAACTCAATCAATTATAGGTTATGCGCTATCAAACCATAGACTGGTACATACACAATATTGTATACCACACTTGTAACTAAAAAATTTAGATTACTCATTTTATTAAAACATATAGGTTAACAACAATTAATAGAAGAAATCAAAATATTCATCGATACCACATTAATTCTGTATATTAGACTACAAAACCAATTTAGTGAAAATATTGAAACGCAAAAATTCCACAAATTGCTTCTGAAATAAGAAAAAAAACAGAAGTTGGTAATACATAAACGTCTGGTATAGAACCCAATTGTAGAAATCTTCCTTGTCATATGATATATCTTGGTTTACAATCTATTGCTTGGTGAAGCTTTCGATAGATTTTTTTTTTAATTATTAAATAAAATTAGCAAACTTTCCTCCATAAAAAGAAAATTTATTGATAAAAATAGAAAAGTACACCTAATTAGAAAGGAACATAATGAGCCTTACCTTTGAAAAAAAAAAAAAAAATCATGAAGACATTACAAATTTTGAAACAACAGAAAAAAAAAAAAGAAAAGAAAAAGAAAACAAATACATGAAGAAATGTAAGATAAAATGCATCATCTACTCAATCTATAATTGGAAAAACCATTAGCATCATGATTTGAAAACTAGCCAAGATCAGCAAGCAGATCATTCCACCAAGTAAAAAAGAGGACATCAAGGACTAATATTTGCCATAAAAATCTACACCCCCATTGGTAACTTCATTCACCTGTAATTTATAAAAGATATGGTGTATAGAAAATGAACATATATATGATATAACAAATATAATATAACACTCATTAAGATTTGAAATAAGTTTAACTTATATATGTCTCATAATTTGTTATCATAACAAGGGAACATAAGTTGAATGTTTGGAAAATATTAACTACCTCTTCTAATTCATGTTGACTCTAGCCGTAGGTTGAAGAAGAATGTTCTTGATTTTTTGCAGTTCATGGACAACTTGGGTTGTTTCCATTCGATCTTGTGGAGACTCCAAAGAACACGCCACACCAATCCTCACCATTGAAATCAAACATTCTTTTCGACAGTTGTATGAAGCTTCCCTCATCCTATGGTTAGTGGCAACCACCTCTTCGTTTACAAGTTCTGAATCTACAATGTCCATCACACGGTTAGGCAATGCTGTTCTAACATAATTATGAAGATTCAAGTCTCCCTCAAACATAAGGTCTGTGGGTTTTTTTCTTGTCAAGATTTCTAAGAGCAAGATCCCAAAACTGTAGACATCTCCATTTGTTGAAACTTGATTTCCTAAACCATTCTCTGTAATACAAAAATTTTATATGAGAAAAGTATATTGAATTTTGAGAAGTGAACAAAAATATAATAGTTAGATTTCAACAAGTGCTACAATTACCTGGAGCTGTATATCCAATTGTTCCTTTTACTCCAATGGAGCTACTTTGATTAGAATTTGAGACTTCTAGTAGAAATCTACTAATCCGAAATCACTAACATGAGCAGTCATGTCATTATTTAAGAGAACATTACTTGGTTTTAAATCACAATGGAGGACAGACTCTTGACAATGATGATGGAGATAATCCAGTGCAGAAGCCACATCAATTGTAATGTTTACTCTTTGAAGAAGGGTAAGGCTTTGAGGATTGAATTGCTCATCCTGTGCTTCTGAAGCTTGATGCAACCACTTTTCAAGACTCCCATTTGCAATAAACTCATAAACTATAGCTTTGAAGTCCCTACCTTGAAAATCAATGCTCGAACAAGAAGTTAGGACCTTTACAAGATTTCTATGACGGATATTTCTCAATGCTTTGCACTCGGCCATGAAACTTTTAGAAGCTCCTTGACGTTGAAGATTAAGTACTTTGATTGCCACTACAGTTCCATCTTGATCTAGAATTCCCCTGTACACAGAGCCAAAACTCCCTATACCAATCAAATGGGTTGGAGAAAAGCCATCAGTTGCTTTTAATAACTTTTCATAAGAGACTTTAGGAAGCGTTTTTCTCCACATGGGTTCAGAAATTTGTTTATTTCTTTTTCTTTTTACCCAACACAAAATGAAAAATGACAACACAACTACACCCAACAATGCATTTGCAGTTGAGATTAGAATCTTTAATACAAAAGAGGTCTTGTCATTTCTTGAGTTGTTGTTAGGGCATTTGGGTAGTTGAAGTTCAGGTATGCCTCCACATAGTCTATTATTATTTCCAACCACTGATATTGCACTTGCATTAGCAAAAACTCCCTTTCTTGGTACTTCACCTTCAAAATCATTGAAGGATAGATTTAGTTTCTCTAGGTGAAGACTTTCCAAGAATTTTGGAATCTGACATGACAAGTTGTTACGAGAGAGATCAATCTCTCGCATACCTTTCAAAGACTCAAATGATGGAGGAATAGATCCATGGAAGATGTTGCCATCCATATGAAGGAATTCGAGATTAGAACAAAGACCAAGTTCGTTTGGAATTTCACCTGATAAATTGTTGTTTGACACATCAAATTTCCATAACTCTTTCAAATTTCCAATATTTGAAGGTATGGATCCAACCAAATGGTTCTGAGCTAAATTTAGTGTAATTGATAAATGAGTTATCTCAAAGATATGTTCAGGAATAGTTCCACTAAGGTCATTTTGAGAAAGAAATAAACGTGACAAGTGTTTCAAATTTCCAAGATTAGAAGGAATGACTTCTACTAATTTGTTAGTACTCAAGTAAAGTTCAGACAATGAAGACAAATTTCCAAGAGATGAGGGAATTCCCCCTGAAAGTTGGTTATCAAAAAGAGACAGTTGTACTAAGTTATGTAGTTTACCTATTTCTTTGGGAACTAGGCCAGTAAGTTGGTTTACCTCCATACTCAAAAGAACTAAGTTGACGAGATTAGTTATCCCTGGAGGGATGCTTCCATACAATTGATTTCCACCAAAGTAGATTTGTTGAAGTGTAGTAGAGAGATTAGCTATTGAATAAGGTATTGTACTTCTGAATTGGTTTCCCCCCATAATCAAATCCAACAAATTGCTACAATTGATCAAAGAATTGATGAAGTTCATCTCATCAACTTCCCCACTTCCTAAATGATTTCCCTCGAGACTCAAATATTCAAGAAATTGCATACCCCCAAAATCAACAACCAATTTTCCAAAAAAATAGTTAGAAGCCAATTCAAAGTATCTAAGTCCTGTAACATTCGACAAAGATACAAGAATGGATCCACTAAAGAAGTTTGCTCCCAATAAAAAATATTGGAGGTTAGGAAGAGTAAGACCTAAATTTGGTGGAAGACTCCCATGAAGTTGATTGATAGACAAAGTGAAAACAGTAAGGAATGAAAGATTGTATAAAGACAGAGGGACCATACCAAAGAGGCTGGAGTTATGTAGTGCAAGATTAATTAACTTTCTCAACTGACCTAGTGAATTTGGAATATTTCCTCCCAAAGGATTATGACCTAAACGTAAACGAGTTAAGGAGGTAAGGTTTCCAAGAAAAGGAGGGATGCCTTCTTTTAAATTGTTTTTGTATAACAATAGTCCTCTAAGGTTGTGCAAGGAGTTAAACTCATATGGAATTTTCCCTACTAGCTTGTTCTGATTTAACTTTAAGAATTTGAGTCTAGAACAATGAGACAAGTTGATAGGGATTTCTCCCACCAATAAGTTATTGGTCAGAATCAAAGTTTTTAATCTGAACAGACGACCAAATTCACTAGGAATTTCACCTTGAAAACCATTATCCGAGAGTATGAGCTTTGTTAGGAAGCCGAGGTTACCAATGTAAGGAGAGAGAGAACCATACAAACCTTTTGAATGTAGGTCTAGGACAGTGACTCTTCTATGCTTACGACCGCATGTGATTCCCTCCCACTCACAAAAATGATGAGATTCATTCCAGGAGTAGAGGAATTCTTGAGGGGGTTGAATGATCTTCGACTTGAAGGCCCTCAAGGCAATTCCATCGGCCTCATTTTCAGCTACGAAGGTGGTGGTAGAGGCATAAGATATAACATGGATCATGAAGCAAAAGAGGAAAAGGAATTGAAAGTAGCATAAGCTTGTATTCATTTTTTTTTGTGCCTTATGAGATAATTGCTTATACTTTGCTGTGTGTGAGCTCCACCTAGCTTTGCTATCGCTATAGATATACAAGTGGTCGATATTCTTAGGAACTAATGTTATTGTATAAATACAAAATTAATATGGGGCCCTTCATTCCAAAGATGTGAAGGTGGGCTGTTATGGAATTTAAAATACGTCGTGCCTGGTTGGTGTAGCATTCACATAATAATGACAAATCTCTTTTAAAAGTCGGAATTTATTAGTAGCCTAATTCAAAAGCTATAATGATGACCAAGGCACTTTGATTTAGTGATTATAAAACATAAAATATATATATATATATCTATTCGAAAAATAGGAAAGTTTGTTTACTCTCCATTCACCACCAAATTAATTAATAGAGATTCAATTCCCGCATAACACATTTTATAAGCTTCTATGGGTAGTGGCTTTTATATGATAGGAATTGTAATCTTTCAATTGTAAGATGGATATCATATCAACATTTAATATTTAACTTCGAAGAAAAACTCTCTTCAACATCATTATAAATTTCCACAAAAAAGCTAGATAAATTTCTTTTTCATACATGATTAACTCTTAGGAGTCCTATTATAAATGACATAGCTAATTTATCAGAGTGCCTACGACCAATTTCCAACACAAATGACATAGCCATTGAAAATCTTTCACTTGGACATTGACATTTAATCATGGTTAAGTTTGAAAGTGGAAGTAAATTTGATTTCTTTCCCAAATGTTTAAAAGTAAACATGGAGAGAAGAAACACTGAAACTTAAAGCTGTCTTCTTTCTTATTCTCTCCTTAATCAAATACCAAACAAGAAGCACAATCATGTATAACCAAACATACATCAAAGCACGGAGATACTGTGAGAAATCTCTTGCTAAGTTTGATAAGGCTTTTTGTTCTATTTCATTTTTCAACAAAAATTTTGTTTCTAGATGGACAGAAATAAAAAAGAAGGCTAGTTGAGTCTACAAGCAACATGTAGGACTTACTAGGTGCAGATAGTTTCTCCAAAGTTGTCTATGACTATTATCATGAGGTTGATTAAAGTTTGTATCATCATTTGATTAGTGTAATTGATAAATTTACTGGAAATTGTATGAAAATAAATTTACTGGATCAGTATGATGCAAAGAAGTAAAGGGAATTCCAAGTAAATAGCAGGGTACAAACTGCTCCTTATTTCTGAAAATGAGAAGGCAACACCTTGAACTTGCCTTCCATGTTTTTTTTTTTTTGTGTGTGTGTGTAAGATTCACCTAACGTTGCTGCTACGAATACATGTATGTTTGTATGCTTCAGGAATTGATGACTTTGTATTCAAAATCACTAGTACTGCTAACCTTCATATTCCAAACCAGGAATTTAGTGTATCTAGCTAGCTAACTGTTTCCTAGACTTAAGAAATTTTGGTCAGTGTGCACAAAATTCTATTTCTATTTTCTTTTTGACAGATCAGATTTGGAAATCCACTTCCAACATTATTTCCACAAGAAAATGAAAAATTTGCTGCCGTGTGAGATACTTATAAGAATTTTTTTTCAACACTAACTGCTAGGAAGCCTCAGTGCATTGTCTTGTTTTAAGACTAGACAAATTTAAAGTTGGACTTATGAGTCCCTGACATTGATCGGAGTGACCCTTCACATTGACAATTGGACTTTATAGAATTTCCATGGTCGTTGGTCTTTGGTTCGCCCAGAACCATATGCATAATATGCAGACCCCTCCTTCCTTGTGCTTTCCTTGTTACTTCAATCAGTTACTTGACAAGAAAACAAAACATATTAGTTTTATGATCTACGTGTTCTTTTTACACGTTTTGCTTGATTTGATCAAGTACTGGAAAAACTGTGCCAACCTTCATGAGATGAATTGAAGAATCATTTCTTTCTAGTCCAATTAATTAATGTAGTGTAATAGACAATTCTATAGTATGTACAATCTGCAAGAAAAAAATTCAGTACAACAAAATCACTGAAAAGTGGGTTTAAGTTCCACTTTTATCCTTTAAGATAAAGGACGTGGGTTATGAGTCTCCTTTTTATTGTCCTCTTCTTGATTGTGGGAGTAATACTATCTAAGCCACGCTAGTAGTAATCCATTTTGGTAGATTAAGGGTTTAAGCTCCACATTTATCCTTTAAGATATAAGGTGTGAGTTGTGAATCTCCTCCTAGTTGTTCTCTCCTTGGTTGTGGGAGTAATACTATCCAGACCACGCTATTAGTGATCCATTTTGATAGGTTCAGACATATATCTGACCCGTAAAGGTGTTAATTTAAAAAAAAAAAGAAAAAAAAGAGAAAAAAAAAGAAATACTAATCCAAACATGTGGAGGAATCATGAGCATATAGTCTATTACATGTTGGGGAATCATGAGTGTATAGTCTATTATTCGAACTTTATCTTTTATGATCTTATTGTAGGGAAAAATTGATTTTAATTCGAATGCGGAAACGTGAATTTTAAAATTTTTCAAACAAAACATACCCGATCGATGCTAGTAATAACGATTCAATAATTAAATTAATAAGATCGAATCTTATATTGCATGAAGATTGAATTGATCCCTTTTGATTCGCAGATTCTTCACCACCTGATCTTCCTTGTTATGACTCTTCACAAAAGAAACTGTGTGTGGGCACAATCTTTTTGAAGATCCTTTTGAAGTAGATGGTTATTTGATGATTTTTAATCAATGGAAATTTTTGGTTCAAGTAGCCAAAAATTCTCTCTACCACCACTACCATTACCAATCATAAAAACATCTTTTTATAATGGCAAACTAGGGTTCTTCAATTTTAACAAGGAATTTAAAATCCTATTAAAATTGAAAGACATAATTCATATCCAATATGGAATCAAATTCCTTATTGGGTGTTGGTTAATTTTTTAATAAACCAAATTTATTTAAACCTTGCAAGTGCACAAATCGTTTGATTAAGTATAGCGACAAGCAAGGGTCGATCCCACGAGAAGTTTCAATTTACTTTAATTTTAAATTTATTTAAGACCTAAACTAAATTAAAATAAATAAAAGGGTTTTTGGAATTAAATTGAGAATAAACTAAATTAACGCATAAAATTAAATAGAAGAAATCAATGAATAAAAACTTAGTTAGAACATCCTATCCACCACTAAACAATCCCTCAATTTGCTAAAAAGATTAATAAAACAAATTCATAATAATGCATGATGAAGATATTCACGACAAGGTATGATTAACTCATGTCATATAGATTCTTCCTTAATTAGTATACAAATCGCATGATGTCTACGTAGATGCGTGTATTCCTAATTATAACCTAACATGATGTCTACTTAGGTTTAATAATTGGAACCCATTAAGCACTAGAAAAATATGAATATCACACAAATTCTAGAATATGATGTCTATTCTAGGTATCTATGAATTAATGTCCCTCAATTGGTTCGTAAGCAATTGATTGTTGCAAATAAAGAATATGCCCGTATGATGTGCGGTTTATATTCTTACAACATAATTCTAAAAATATGTTTCTAAGGTGATCAATCAAAGAAACAAAATAAATAGAATAAAATTAAACTAGAGACATTAATTTCATCATGCAAAATATAAATCTTTATTGAAAAGATAAACAAATTGAGTTCATGTTTAGGGCTTCAAGTTAGCCCTAACTAATAAACTAACTAAACAAAAATAAAGAAAAGAAAAGATGAAACCGAAGCCTTCAGTCTTGCTCCTTTGCTTCTCTCTCTGTCTTTCTGATCTCTGTCTTCCGATCTCAATCCTCTGATCTCCCTCTAATTGAATGGTGAAATCACCTATTTATAGGTATCCAATCCTTGAGAGACAAGATTTCCTCAATTGAGAAGGATTCCACTTCCAACTTTGATTTAGAATCAAGTTTTGATTTGGAATGTGAATCCTTTTTATTTGAGGACTAAAACTCTTCTTAATTGCTTGACTCATTTAATTAGGACATTTTAAGGTTTAGGAAATTGATTAGGAATGCTAAAAGAAGAAATTCGAATTTCCTATGTTTTCCCGTAGCTGTCAGGTCTCGTGACAGTCTGAGCTTCAGACACTAAATCGGTCATAACTTTCTCTAGAAAATTCCAATTGACGAACTGTCGGCGGCTATGGAAACTAGACATCCGGGGCTTTAATTGGATAGGTTATAGCTCACACAAATCAAACTGTGCGCTTCGTACGAACTCCCGCAATTCACGTCACGTTTCTGCCCAAAATTCTGCAATTAAACATTCTCCAATTCCTTGAGCTGCAATTAATCTTCAAAAATTCTTCGATTCCATCATTTTTCTTCTCAAACCTAATTCAAAGCATAAAAACATAAAACAAATTAAAAGTACCAATTCCACACAAAAACATAGCATAAATAGTAGGTAATATGGACATAAAATCATGATAATTAATGACTCAACATTGGGTTAGAATTATATTATTTTAATTTAATATGGAATCTAATTCCTATTAAATTAAAACTCTTTTAATATAATTTAAATGGAATCTTATTCCAATTAAAATTATTATTTCCATTAATTAATTAAATGATTTTTCATTAAATTAAATGATTCTAAATCATAATTAATTTAATGACATCATTTAGAATTGAACCCATGACCTCTACAAATAATTAAATAATTAACCATTAATTAAATAATTATAATTATTTAAATAATCAAATTATTTAAATAATTTATGAACATGTACATAAATTTATATGTACACCAATAATCGGACAATCCAATTATATTCTTCAACTTGTTTCTTTATGTGGTTGTGAGCTAGCAAGGGGACCAAATGGACCTACAATTTGAGCTCCAATAATATCGGAATTATTAATTAAACTGTTTAATTAATAATTCACTATTATTAACTTTAGAGTTACTCCACTAAAAACTTAAGGTTGCACTCTCAAAATTGTAGATGTTTTACACAATCTGAATTTTCAGTGTCCATCGATTTAATCATTTCATATGGTTCGATCCTCCACGAGTAGTTCATAATTAGAGCTAGGTTATTAAAATCCGTTATACCTCTCTAATTATATTTTGTTCCATTAAGTACCATTAATTCTCTAATGAACAATATATCCATAACAACTTATGAATTTATCTTTCCGTTTACTCGTAAACAGAAAGTTGAGCGCTCTTATTATTCAAGACACGAATCAACACTTAAAGGGAACTACTCATCTAGTTCTCGTAAGAAGGAGTGGATTCTACTATTGTGTAGAATGTTCCCAGTCATTCATTAAATCACATCTCCAAAGTACGAAGCATATTGACCGTAAATCTATAACAGTCTCACCCATGTAAATCAAAAGATATGACCCAACAAATAGGAGTCCATAAAACACTCAGAATTAAGATCAATCCATATATGATCATCTACTTGATAAAGAAGAATTTCTTTGTTGAACGGATATTAATAAGAAATTCATTTTATCGTGGTCCAGTCTTATATAATCTCTATTATATAAGTGTCTTCATTTTCATGTCGCCACATGAATAATCCCGGATAAGATCATCGTATCAAATACGAAATAGACCGCATTTGTAGATTTACCACAAACAAAGTACCCAGCTTTGTTTGCTTTCTACGGACTCTTTAGATTACTAATCTCGAACTAAATCCTCCTGTATATAACACTTACATACTTAGTTTGAGACTACATAAGTAATCATGGATGTTACATGATATTCGTATGAAGCAAACATTTCATAAATGCACATTACTTTGAATAAAATAAATTTTATTTATTTATAATTTATTTAAACGTTTACAAATTACAAGCTCTTAGGGCACAATGCCTAACACTTATAATGTATAATATTTAAATTCTAATAATAGTTTATTGCATACTTACCAACAAGCATTCTGCCCTCAGCCATGGAGATTATGAGCAATGTAGAAATAAGGAAAAGCAAGTTAAAAAACATTGGTGTTTTATTGTTTGCCTTAGCCATGTCGCTAAAATGGAATTAAACCGCCTTTGCCTTGTGGGATATATTGCATCCCATCATCTTTGCTATTTATAGAGAATTGTCTATACATCAATAAAATAACCCAGCCAAAATCATTGATATTGGAATTTTAATAATTGTGGGCGGCTTTGTGTTTGGCGTCCATTATAATTCTTGTGAATCCCATTTTGTTACCATCATAAATTCTTGGAGTTTTATTGATTGCTGCCGGCATATATAACTCTCTCTAGGATTTAAGGCTACCTCTTGAAGTTTATTGCCAACTTTATAGGCAACTTGCCTATTTGATCATTCATGTGTGCAATTGGTGTTTTGAAAAAGATAACCATAATTACCTATTAATTCACTTCTAAATTTTGAAACTGAGAAATTATTGAACATAATAAGCAATGTACGAGAGAGTACTCTATCTTCCAAGTCAAAACACAAAAAATGTTGGCCATTGATGTTGCACTTGTTTGGGTGCACTTCTGCTCCATTCTGAGATATAATATAATTCAAGAGTTATTATCATTTTATCTCTGACAATTAATGAATCGTTATTTTTCTCAAATCAATTTAAGAAACATCATTTTACCCTTTCTTTTTATTTGAATTAATACTATTTCAGAGTTTTTTTTTTTTTTTTCTTTTTTGACATTTTCAAAATTTTCAAGGGGAAAAATTATGATTCATCAATAATTAGGGGAAAAATGATAATAACTCTTCAATTCAATAACAAACAGTCAATGCAACGGTAAGTTTAGATTGACACAAGGTGTAATAGGGATAAATTATAAATTTAAATTATGAGACATAATTTACATAATGACTTGAAAGCATATTTAATAGTTCTTTATAATGTGTCAAATATGAATAAATTCAAGTAGTTTAAAATTCATTGAAAATCCCTTAAATGATCAAAATTTATTAATTGATTTTTAAAATTCGTGGAAAACTTACCTTACAATCATACTTCATACGTTGAAGGTTTATTTATTTATTTTTTAAATTTGTGTTAGAGCCTACTTTCGTTGGTGTGGGAAATGGGCTGATTTAGAACCATATCTTGGACATTTTGGGTACAAAATAAGCTATATTGAATCGGACCTTATATATGGGACTGAAATGGGGCCAGTCCAAGTCCATTTTTATGGCCAGTTTTTCACAAATAAAATCTAGAGTGTTGATATTTACATCCCTCTTTAGTATGTTCACCCTATTCAATTAATTGAATCATAATTATAAAGGCAAATTGCATAAACTTTAGGTGTAATTGCAACTAAATGAGAATTTTAATTGTGATTGTATAAGCATCTCTTATAGCCAGTTGACTTCCAAAAACTTAAAATGTTAACCATCATTTCAACGTAAAATGATTACAATACCCTTATCAGGGATAAAATATCTTTTGGAGTGAAAAAAGATAATTAATCAATCAATAATAAAAATAAATTTTTTCCAATAAATTAAAAACATTTATTTTAAAACTAAAAAACAAAAAAAATTCGCCGGTGGGGATATCCATTTTTAAGAAAAAACATTTTTTTAATATAAATTATTATTTTTAAGTAAGAGATAAAATATAAAATAATAAATAAGGGTATTGTAGTCATTTACATTAAAATGGTAGTCAATGGTTTGGGTTTACAAAAGTCAACTGATGATGGGGGATGTTCGTATAATTACAAGCAAAATTCCTATCTGGCTTCAAATACATCTAAACTTGAGGGGTTTTATGCAATTTTTCTTTACAATTATGACTCACTTGATGGAATGGGGTGAACGTACTAAAGAGGTGTATAAACAATTTTAGAGGGGTGGAAATATCCACTTTAAAATCTATTTAAAACCATATAAAACTAAACCACTTCACCAACTAATGCAAAAAGAAAAAAGGATTGAAAACAAACAATTGAGTGACATAAGCTTATAGTCATTTCTGAAAATGAAATCTTATCCCTCTAAGCTAGCTATTTGCCTCTCCATCTGTTGTGCGAGTTCTACTTAGCTTACTTAGCTTTAATACAACCATATGTAATGGTAAAACATCAGCCCAATATAGGCCCAATTGACAAATACATGCCCAATGTAGCATCCAAAGTGATGGACCAATAAATTGATCCAACCCACTTGAAGCCCAAAACCTAGAAGCCCATGGCCTAATGCAATGATTGTACAGGTCAAGCTTCTTTAATGAGGTTTGACCATATTAAAGAGGGGTCTCAGATAGCTAATGTCATAACAAAAAGGGGGCGACCGATTTGATGGGGAGATCCCTCCATCAAACTCAAACGTGTGGATTAAGAGAACGGATCCCTCGATCCCAACCGACATTACACCTTTATAACGACCCTCTCCTCACTTATAAAAAGGGATAACTAGAAAGGCTAGGGGGTCATTTTTTTGTGCATCGTTACTCTGTCAAAATCTCTCTAGATACTCAGTTAGTATCACTGACTATATTGTCACACAATAGTTGACTCCAATCCTACTTTGCTCTCAGCAAACCATATCCTCTTTATTTGTCGTATGCCACCATTACAGTCGATGGTCGTTTGCTCACTTATTTATTTCATTTTATCTATTTTACTTTGTATTTTAATTTGAGTGTCGGAGTGTCTTTGACTATCATCACCTCGGTGTCAAGGTAACTTGCCCTTTTTGTTAGACTTTTGTAGGTTGTTAGGCCCTAGAAAGCTGAACGTCGAGTCAAATCTCTATGTCAACAACTGTATAAAACAACCATGTACACTATATACATAATGATCTAATTCAAAAGCACTTAATCTAGTGTGAACTCAACACAAAGATATTTTCATTTATTATGACATTTCAATAAAATCTTATAACGTCTTTGAAGGTGAAGAAATTTGGACATTGTGACCAAAATCATTCCAGTCTCTGTTTGACAATGGTATAGGAGTTCAAAAATTTAACACTAGTTTTATGCCGTGTGATATGGTGTCAAAATTGATTTGAACACTAGTTGACCCCCACTCTCTCTTATGTTTTATTCAAGAAAATCTATAATCCACTCAAACTACTCAAATCATATGAGGTAACACATGATATGATTTGAATGGAGTTTGGCTTATATGTTAGGCACCCTGAATCTCTGATAAATTCGTGAAGGAAGTTTCGTACACGTTCATGTTGGATAACTACTCAAGGCAAAGGTTTTTGGGGCAGACAGAATGAAATAATTTTGGCTATTTATTATGGTGGACCCTGGAGTCCTTGATATTGATCGTTGAACAAGAGCATTTTGTCTTTTATTTTCTACCAATGGGGCTACAGACGTATAAAGTCTTTACTTTCTTCTTTTCAATCAGAGGGTTATATTCAACGAATTTAAAGACCACAAACAATAATGAATTTTTTTAGCCATTAATCTTGGTGCTTGATCTTGACTCCTTAGACTTGGAGTCCTTGGCATTTAAATATTGAATGACCTAAGTATGGCAGCGGGGATTAGGTTCGGGCAGGTTTGGCCAATTCCACTTGTAGCAAGTTGTTTTCTATTGCAATTTTGTCATCATTATAATAATTTTCTATTGCAATTTTGTCATGACATGCATGACCTAGATCATTAATGCATGCACACAAGAAGACAAGCAATTCTTCCCTTTTAATAGTTGTAACCAACGCAGAAAGCATTCACATCCAAATTGCAAGCAAAATGCAATTCAATATATATATATATATATATATATATATTCATGCTTTAATAACTCAATTGGAATCTGCGACTACTGTTAAAAGTATATATATATTTATATATTCTGGAGTGTTTGTCACGTAACCTCTGTTACTATATATTATTTAATCTTAAAAAAAAAACAAAAGTGTGGTCAACAAACATGTAGTATGCAATCCAAATTCTTTAGTGCATTGTGTATATATATTCTTCAATTCTTTTCAAAAAAAAAAAAAAAACACTAATAGAAAACACAGAAGGCACTATCATAATAAATCAAACCAATTAACTTTAATGATTTAACATGAGTTGGTTCTGTTACCACTTGTTGGAATAACTTTAATAGGTATAAACTTATACCAAAATCTAGAAACTCATATTAAACCATTAAGAATTGTTACAGATAAGACATACCTGAATCCATATTGATAAACTTGAGGAGGATTGAGTCTTTCACAGCCAAATCTCTTTAGGTTGCTCTATATTTTTCTTCTTGAATGGGGAAAGAGAAAGAGAACAAAATATTACGTATATTGATTTGACTTGGGGACCATAACTCTTTATAATATTCTTTATATACTAACCTAATTAGGTTCCCATTAACCCTAATTTCATTAGTATTAGGTTTCTGCACACTTAAGCTCATACCCAATAAATATTTGTAGAACCCAATTAATAAATCACTTATTTGGCTCTATTAAAATTGATAGCATATAATATAATTGTTATTTAATATGTAAGCACACAATAAGAAAAATTAAAAATCTTAACAATCTCCCACTTGAGCTACATATATTTCCTGAAACAATTATATTATCTATAGTATTGAGTGCGCGCTGAAAAACTATTTGTTTTGAAATATCCTCTTAGTTACAATCTGGTCCATCTACTATATTAGTGTGGAATCGAAGCGACCTTTGTTACATATATTCGTAACTAGACCCATCAATGGTCACCATACCAATATATTCAATGACATAGATCGAGTATGGATGTGTAGCACGGAAATTACATGCAATGTGATCTTAAACATGCTTATTTTCAACTGGTCCTACTTTAATCTTTAATGAGATCAAATACAAATAACATTCAGAGTTCATAAATGAACCGTATACTTTATTCTGCAGAAAATAAATATATCCATAACAAAGAACATAAAATACCAACTCCCACTAAACATGCACATAATCAACTAAAACAACACCCATATGAGTAGTGTGCTCATGAAAGACCTTGGGTGGTAAACCCTTAGTAAGCGGATCCGCAATCATGGAGTTTGTTCTGATATGTTCTATAGCTATTTGATTACTCTGAACTCTTTCTTTAACAACGAGAAACTTGATGTCTATATGCTTCGACTTCGTAGAGCTTCTGTTGTTATTGGAATATAGCACAGCCGAATTATTGTCACAATATATCTTTAATGGTCTTTCAATACTATCCACAACTCGCAGCCCCGTGAAAAAATTTCGTAGCTATATTTCATGATTAGATGCCTCAAAACAGGTTATGAACTCAGCTGTCATAACGGAAGAAACTATGAGTGTCTGCTTAGCACTCTTCCAAGAAATAGCTCCTTCAGCTAGCAGGTAAATATAGTCTGACATGGATCTTTTATTGTTTTGGTATCCAACAAAATCGGAATCAGAATATCCAATGATCTTTAAATGATCTAATCTTCGATAAGTGAGCATATGATCTTTTGTTCTCTGTAAATAATGCATAACCTGTTTGGCTGCTTTCCAATGATCCATCCCTGGATTACTTAAATATCTGCCCAACATTCCCACTATGAACGCAATATTCAGACGCGTGCATACTTGAGCATACATCAGACTTCCTACAGTTGACGCATAAGGAATCTTTTGCATTTCTTTTCGTTCCAACTCATTTTTAGGGCATTGACTGAGACTAAACTTCTCTCCTTTAGCTACAGAGGTATCTCCTGGACACAATTTTTCATGCCGAATCTATCAAGAACTCTTTCGATATAGCTCTTTTGTGGTAACCCAAAGATATCTCGGGTTCGATCTCGATGTATCTGTATGCCTAATACAAAAGAGGCGTACCCAAGATCTTTCATCTCAAAATTCTTTGTCAAAAATCTATTGGTTTCGTGCAATAAGCCTATATCGCTGCTAGCAAGCAGTATGTCATCGACATATAACACCAGAAATATATACTTACTCACACTGAACTTATGATATACACAATCTTCAACCTTATTTACCTCAAACCCATATGAGATAATAACTTGATGAAATTTGTGATACTATTGACGGGAAGTCTGTTTGAGATCGTAAATGGATTTCTTTAGTTTGCAAACCATTTTCTTTGAGTCACCGGATACAAAGTTTTCTGGTTGCATCATATATATTGTTTCATCAATGTCACCATTGAGAAACATTGTCTTTACATCCATCTAATGTAGCTCCAAATCAAAATGAGCCACAAGTGCCATTATGATCCTAAAAGAGTCTTTTGTTGAAATCGAAGAGAAAGTCTCTTTATAATCAATGCATTCTTTTTGAGTGAAACCCTTAGCAACTAGACGAGCTTTATATCTCTCAACATTGCCTTTTGAATCCCTTTTGGTCTTAAATATCCATTTGCAACCAATGGGTTTCACACCTTCAGACAATTCAACGAGATCCCAAACGTCATTGTCCTTCATGGATTTCATCTCATCATTCATGGCATCAATCCACTTTTGAGAATTAGAACTTTGTTTGGCTTGATGGAAGCTGATTGGATCATCTTCCACCACTCCTATATCAACCTCATGTTCTTGGAGAAAAACGATATAATCATCTGGAACCGCACTTCTCCTTTCTCTAGTGGATCGTCTCAATGACATATTCTCTTGAGGTTGTTGAGTTTGCACTGCAGGTATAATTTCTTTATTTTGCACAAGGAGCTCTTCTACATTGTCCTGATATTTCAGAATAGCATTTTGAATAATGTCAGGAATAAAAGCATGATCATTATCAATAGCAATAGCAGGAAGAGAAATAAATTCCTCTTCAAAGACAATGTCTTTAACCTTATCTCCCACCACAAACTCAACTTCCTCAATAAATCTTGCATTTCCCATCTCAAAAAATTTCTAGTAGTGGGATCATAGAACTTAAAACCCTTTGACCGTTCAGAATACTCAACAAAGTAGCAACTTATAGTTCTTGAGTCCAGTTTATTTTCATTTGGCCTGTAAGGCCTTGCCTCAGCTGGACAACCCAAAATGTATAAATGTTTATTACTAGGCTTCTTGTCTGTCCATAATTAATAAGGGGTTTTAGCTACTGCTTTGCTCGATACCCTGTTGAGGATATCTACTGCAGTCTTTAGTGCTTCTCCCCAGAGGGATTATGGTAAAGAAGAATTATTTATCATACTTGTTACCATGTTCTTAAGCGTTCTATTTCGTCTCTCAGCAACACCATTCATACTAGGTTTACCTGGCATTGTGAATTGCGGGACGATACTGCATTCGCCTAGGAATTTCGCCAAAGGTCCTCGACGTTGTTCACCGGATCCATAATATCTACCATAGTATTTACCACCACGGTCAGATTTGACAGCTTTAATTTTCTTGCCAAGTTGATTTTCAACTTCAGCTTTGAATGCCTTAAATACATCCAAAGATTCAGACTTCTCATGTATCAAATATAGGTACCCATATCTTGAATAATCGTCTATGAACGTAATAAAATATCGTTGATCATTCCAAGAGTCTGTAGGAAATGATCCATAAATATCAGTATGTATTAGTTTTAAGATATCAGAACACCTGTTGGCACCTAATCTCCTAATGTTTGTCTGTTTCCCTTTTATACACTCAATACAGACTTGAAAATATGTTAAATCAAGGGGATCAATGATTTCATTAAACACAAGTCTTTGAATTCTCTATTTAGAGATATGACCTAAACGTTTGTGCCATAATGTGTCGGAATCCTTGTCAGTTAATTTTCGTTTTGTACCTCGTGAATTTATATGCAAGGTTTCATTAATTGAGGCAATTGTATCCAACAAATATAGGTTATCATACAAAGATAAAGAACCGGTACCAATAAGATTTGAATCTTGAAAAAGACTAAATTTATTATTTCCAAATGAACAAGAATAACCAAATTTGTCCAAAATAGAAACTGAAACCAAATTTCGTCTAAATGACGGTACTACATAAGTCTCTTCCAAATTCAAAAATTGACCAATCTTTAATAATAACCTAAAACTTCCTATAGCCTCTACTGCAACTGTTTTACCATCGCCCACATAGATGAATCTTTCAGCATCACTTGGCTTTCGGCTCCACAAGTAACCCTGCATAGACACACTTATGTGAGTAGTAGCACCGGAATCTATCCACCAAGTATGTTTAGGTACAGAAGCTAAATTAACTTCAGAACAAACCAAATTGAAAAGCATACCTTTCTTGACACGCCAATTGACGTACTTGAGACATTCTTTCTTCATGTGTCCAGCTTTCTTGTAAAAGTAACAGGTAAACTCCTCATCCTGTTTCTTTTGTAACTTATGCTGTGATGCTCCAACTGCAGCTTTTTTTCCTCTTTTCCTTTTCTTGTCCTTAAAGATGGTTGCTAAGTGAGCACTTTCAAGACCTTCTCGTTTAATCTTTCCTCTTCTTGCACATAGTGAGATATTAGTTCATTAAGAGTCCATTTGTCCTTTTGAGTGTTATAACTCACTTTAAACTGACTGTATTGTGCCGGAAGAGAAATCAAAACTAAGTGCACCAATAAGTCCTTAGATAGCTATAACTTTAGTGCCTTTAGTTTGGAAGCGATATGAGACATCTCCAGGATGTACTCCCTTATGTTCCCTTTTCCTTTATACTTCATTGAAACAAGGTTAGCCAAAAGGGTACTTGTTTCAACCTTTTCGTTTTTCGCAAAACGTTATTTTATTTCCTCAATGAACTGCTTAGCATTTTTCTCTTCAGACATAGAGCCCCTAAAAGTTTTTGGAATAGAACGTTTCATGATCATAAGACACATGCGATTAGAACGGTTCCACTTCTCCATGCTCGCCTTTTCATCGGCAGAACTATTCTCATTAAGAGTTGCAGGCCGTTCTTCCCGAAGCGCAAGGTCAAGATCCATGCAACTGAGAACAATCATAACGTTCTCTTTCCAATTCTTGAAGTTCGTGCCATTAAGCACAGGAATGGAATTGATATTGGCAGATATTGTTGAAGCAGAAGTAGTAAATGAATCGAGAACAAAATTAAATACAAGCTCATAATCAATAATCATGTCATAATAGAAGAATAATTAATTAATTAATTTATACATGACATGCTTAAATAATTCTCATAATGGTGGACCCTAAAACAAGATACCTAGCACAACATTGACATTTAGTCTTTGGACAGAAATATCAACTGTAAGTGGTACTCTCCGTGCAGTAATCAAATATTGACAATTAATCCGGTCAAGCAATAAACCTTTCTTTGGACCGATTTATTGCTCACATGGAAAACCTAATAATTGTCACATATTTATTACCACAAGTATACTTATTATTTGGCCAAATAACAATCTTCCTTTGGGCCAGTCATAATTTGCATAAATAATAGACATACATATCTTAATATTCCAAAATAAACAAATTTACATTATATAGGTTACTTTGACAACATATAATTTCGATTCAATTTATTTTGAAATATCATACTTGAATAATATAACCTTTGACAAAGAATATGAAGACTATAGTATTGCAAAATTATCAAGGCATATGAGACAACCAAAGTGAATTGAACAAGATAAATGTAACAATTCCATTACAATCCAAAACAGTCTCATTGAATTACGTATAAAACAATCCTTTATTTAAATAGAATATAATAAAATAAAATAAAGAAAACAAGCAATTGTCTTACTACAAGACAATTTGATTAACAAAAATATATATACATTTATTCGTCCTTTTGCACGCAAGTGTGTATATTTTATTTATTTCTTTATTTAATTTTATTCCTCAAAACTTAAAGCATCCAAAAGTCAAACATCATCATAATACTTTTCTATTGCAATTTTGCCATGATATGCATGACCTAGATCATTAATGCATGCACACAAGAAGACAAGTAATTCTTCCCTTTTAATAGTTGTAACCAACGCAGAAAGCATTCACATCTAAATTGCAAGCAAAAGGCAATTCAATATATATATATATATTCATGCTTTAATAACCTAATTGGAATCTGCGGCTACTGTTAAAAGTATATATATATATTTATATATTCTGGATTGTTTGTCACGTAGCCTCTGTTACTATATATTATTTAATCTTAAAAAGAAAACAAAAGCGTGGTCAACAAACATGCAGTATGCAATCCAAATTCTTTAGTGCATTGTGTATATATATTCTTCAATTGTTTTCTAAAAAAAAAAACGATAATAGAAAACACAGAAGACACTATCATAATAAATCAAACCAATTGACTTTAATGATTTAACATGAGTTGGCTCTGATACCATTTGTTGGAATAACTTTAATCGGTATAAACCTATATCAAAGTCTAGAAACTCATATTAAATCATTAAGAATTGTTACAAATAAGACATACCTGAATCCATATTGATAAACTTGAGAATGATTGAATCTTCCACAGCCAAATCTCCTTAGGTTGTTCTATATTTTTCTTCTTGAATGGGGAAAGAGAAAGAGCGCAAAATATTACGTATATTGATTTGACTTGGGGACCATAATCCTTTCTAATATTCTTTATATACTAACCTAATTATGTTCTCATTAACCCTAATTTCATTACTATTAGGTTTCTACACACTTAAGCCCATATCCAATGAATATTTGTAGAGCTCAATTAATAGATCACTTATTTGACCCTATTAAAATTGATAACCTATAATATAATTGTTATTTAATATGTAAGTTCACAATAAAAAATATTAAAAAATCCCAACAGCAGTTGCACTTGTTACACCACTAGATGAAGCCACTAGTGCTCTTGACTTTGAATCTGAAAGAGTAGTCGATGATGCATTAGACCGAGTAATGTGGATCGAACAAAGTCAATAGTGGTGTCAGCTCATTGGTTATCCACGACCAAGGGTGCAATTTTACTTGCTGTGATTTAAAATGGAACAGTAGTATAGAAAGGAAAGCATGCTTGTTAATCAATGTCAAGCATTTATTTGTGCCACCTTGGTTGCATGATAGAATCAGACATAATTACATCAACTAAAGCCTGGATGAACTGTTAAAATGTCTTATTCTTCACTGCAGAACCTGCCATGCCATTTACTTGTCTAAATGTGCAGCGAATTCATGAACATGAGCATCCTGTATGCATATGGTTTCAAAGTTTCCCATGTGCCGAAATTGAATTTTAATTAGATTCAATATAAAATTTGAGGAGTGAGCAAATGTATAGATAAGTAATAGATAACATATAAAATAGTAAATAAGGTATTGTAGTCATTTTACATTGAAATAGCGGTTAACGGTTTGAGTTTACAAAAATCAACTGATGATGGGGGATGTTTGTATAATTACAAGCAAAATTCCTATCTAGCTTCAAATACATCTAAACTTGAGGAGGTTTATGCAGTTTTTCTTCATAATTATGATCACTTGATAGAATGGGGTTAACTTACTAAAGGGATGTATAAACAATTTTAGAGAGTGGAAAAATCCACTTTAAAATCTATTTTAAACCATATAAAACTAAACCACTTCACCAACCAATTTTTATTTTTTATCTTTGTTTTTTGATTGATTATTTGTTTTTCTTTTCTTTTTCAATTCATTGTAATCTGATTTGGGTAATATTGATGGAGAAAAAGATTATGGTTTTGGTGGAGTTTAATTGATGGGGGGGTTTCGTTGCTGTAATGTTGTAGAAGGTTGAGGATCTTATTATGGTTAAAGATTGATTGTTGTGTTTGAATCAATTTAATTAAAGATGGATGAAGAATTTTTGTTAAGTTATTCTAATTTTCAGTGTTTGGATTTGAATTACCACAAGAATATAAGTGTTCAAAAGATCTAAATTTATGTTGATGAAGGATTTTTGAATATTGAAGAACAAGAAAGTTTCGTTTGTTTTGTATATGAATTTTCTTAAAAGATTTTATTAAAAAAATTACTTTGTTTTTAAAAGATTGAAAAAAATTACTTTATATAATTAATCAGAGTTTTTAAGATTAGTGCGTTCTAATTTTTAAATTGTTAGAACCAACTATTTCAGTTATTTATTATATTTGCATTGAATAAGAGAGAAAATTTTTTTAAGAAAAAGAATATAATGAATGGTTCAAATGATTGGTCCTAACAATTTAAAAATTATGATGAATTGGTTGTAGAAACTCTGAATAATTCATTATTTAAATTATTTAAAAATTTAAGTGTAACATGGCTATTTGTGATTGAACAAAGTAATTTTAATAAATAAAACAAGCTATTTTACCCTTGAAGTGTTAATATTTCATCAAGTTTCCATTAGTCTAACTTGGTAAAGAGTATTCACATATAATAAGTGATAAACTAACATTATGTGTGGATTTATGATAAATGTCAGGATACTTTTGTGTAATTAATAATTTTTTAATATAAATTATTATTTTTACGTAATAGATCAAATATAAAATAACTATATTGAAATGGTAGTCAACAGTTTAAGTTTCGAAAGTCAATTGATGGTGGGGGATGTTTGTGTAATTACAATCAAACTTCCCATATAGTTACAATTACACCTAAACTTGAGGATGTTTATGTAATTTATCTTTATAATTATGAGTCACTAAAATCTATTTAAAACAATATAAAACTAAATTATTTCATCAACTAATGCTAGAAGTAAAACAGGATTGATAACAAACAACTGAGTGGCATAAGCTTATATTCATTTCTGAAAATTAAATCTCAACCCTCTGAGCTAGCTATTTGCCTCTTCATCTGTTGTGTGAGTTCCACCTAGCTTTAATACAACTATATGCATAATGATATAATTCAAAAGCACTTAATCTAGTGTGAACTCAAGACAAAGATATTTTCATTTATTATAAAATTTCAATAAAATCTCATGACGTCTCTGAAGGTGAAGAAATTTGGACATTATGACCAAAATCATTCCAGTCTCTGTTTGACAATGGTATAGGAGTTTAAAAATCCAACACTAGTTTTATGCCATGTGATATAGTGTCAAAATTAATTCCAACACTTGTTGATTCCCACTTCTATTATGTTTTATTCAAGAAAAGCTATAATACGTTAGGATGTTTACAATCAAACTACTCAAATCATATCAGTAACCACATGATATGATTTGAATGAGTTTGGCCTATATATATTAGGCACCCTGAATCTCTGATATATTCGTGAAGGAAGTTTCGTACACATTCATGTTGGATAACTACTCAAGGCAAAGGTTTTTGGGTAAGACAAAATGAAATAATTTTGGCTATTTATTATGGTGGACCCTGGAGTCCATGATATTGACAGTATTTTTTTTTTTTTTTGAAACACATGATATTGGTAGTTGAACAAGAGCATTTAAACACATGATATTGGTAGTTGAACAAGAGCATTTTGTCTTTTATTTTCTATCAATGGGGGTACAGATGTATAAAGTCTTTACTTTCTTCTTTTCAATCAGAGGGATACGTTCAATGAATTTAAAGACCACAACAATAATGACATGCAATCTCAATACTTCAACAGGTTAGCTACTATTTTGGAACAGTGTTATTGTTATTGTTATTTTATTTTATTTTTTAACTTGAATTAGAATTTAATTACTATATCTAATTTTGAAACCATACCCATCATGTGCAGTAGAATAAAAATGCTAAATTTTATGGTGAAGGATTGTGTCGACCTCTATGAAATTTCATTGGTGACGGTCCTTGGCATTTGTCTTTGCTCTATATAAAATAATGAGCTTAATTATTTTTCTTCTGTCAAATTATGATTTCAAAAAATTATTTTCAAACATGGAATTTTTTTGGCCATTAATCTTGGTGCTCGATCTTGACTCCTAAGACTTGGACTCCTTGGCGTTTAACTATTGAATGACGAAAGGATGGCAACGGGGATCAGGTTCGAGCAGGTTTGGCCAGTTCCATCTACTCAATCTATAATTGAAGAAATGTAAGATAAAAGGCATCATCTACTCAATCTATAATTGGGAAAACCATTAGCATCATGATTTGAAAACTAGACAAGATCGGCCCGCGGATCATTCCACCAAATAAAACAGAGGACATCGAGGCCAAACATTTGCCATAAAAATCTGCAACCCCGTTGGTAACTTCATTCACCTGTAATTTATAGAAGATATGGTGTATAGAAAAGGAACATATATATGATATAACAAATATAATATAATACTCATTAATAATTGAAATAAGTTTAATTTATATATGTCTCATAATTTGTTATCATAACAAGGGAACATAAGTTGAATGTTAGGAAAATATTAACCACGTACCTTTTTTTAATTCATGTTGACTCTAGCTGTAGGTTGAAGAAGAATGTTCGTGATTGTTTGCAGTTCATGGACAACTTGGGTTATGTTCATTCGATCTTGTGGAGACTCCAAAGAACATGCCACACCAATCCTGATCATTGAAATCAAACATTCTTCTCGGCAGTTGTATGAAGCTTCCCTCATCCTATGGTTAGTGGCAGCCACCTCTTCATTTATAAGTTTTGGATCTACAATGTCCATCACACGGTCAGACAATGCTGTTTTAGCATAATTATGAAGGTTCAAGTCTCCCTCAAACATAGGATCTGTGGGTTTTTTTCTTGTTAGGATTTCTAAGAGCAAGATTCCAAAACTATAGATATCTCCATTTGTAGAAACTTGACACCCTAAACCATACTCTGCAATACAAAAATTTTACATGAGAAAAGTTTATTGAATTTTGAGAAGTGAACAAAAATATAATAGTTAGATTTCAACAAGTGCTACAATTACCTGGAGCTATATATCCAATTGTTCCTTTTACTCCAACGGAGCTACTTTGATTAGAATTTGAGGCTTCTGGTAGAAACCTTACCAACCCGAAATCACCAACATGAGCAGTCATGTCATTGCTTAGGAGAATATTACTTGGTTTTAGATCACAATAGAGGATAGGCTCTTGACAGTGATGATGGAGATAATTCAGTGCAGATGCCACATCAATTGTAATATTTACTCTTTGAAGAAGGGTAAGGCTTTGAGGTTTGAATTGCTCATCCTCGGCTTCTAAAGCTTGATGCAACCAATCTTCAAGACTCCCATTTGCCATAAATTCATAAACTATAGCTTTGAAGTCATTACCCTGAAAATCAAGACTTGAACAAGAAGTTAGGACCTTTACAAGATTTCTATGACGGATATTTCTCAATGCTTTACACTCAGCCATGAAACTTTTAGAAGCTCCTTGACGTTGAAGATTAAGTACTTTGATTGCAACTACAGTTCCTTCTTGATCTAGAATTCCCTTGTACACAGAGCCAAAACTCCCGGTACCAATCAAGTGGGTTGGAGAAAAGCCATCGGTTGCTTTAAGTAGCCTTTCATAAGAGACTTTAGGAAGCGTTTTTCCCCACATGGGTCCAGAAGTTTGTTTATTTCTTCTCTTTCTTACCCAACAAAAAATGGAAAATGACAACACGGCTACACCCAACAATGTACTTGCAATTGAGATTAGAATCTTGAATACAATAGAACTCTTGTCATTTCTTGAGTTGTTGTTGGAGCATTTGGGTAGTTGAAGTTTAGGTATGCCTCCACAAAGTCTATTACTATTGCCAACCACTGATATTGCACTTGCGTTTGCAAAAATTCCTTTTCTTGGTACTTCACCCTCAAAATCATTGAAGGACAGATTTAGTTTCTCCAAGCGAAGACTTTCCAAAAATTTTGGAATTTGGCCTGATAAGTTGTTATGAGAGAGATCAATCTCTCGAATACCTTTTAAAGAATCGAACGACCGAGGAATAGATCCATGAAAGATGTTGCCATCCATATAAAGGAATTCAAGACTAGAACAAAAACCAAGTTCGTTTGGAACTTCACCCGATAAATTATTGTTAGACACAATAAATGTTGATAATTCTTTCAAATTACCAACATTTGAAGGTATGGATCCAATCAAATGGTTCTTAGATAAATCTAGTACAATTGATAGATGACTTATCTCAAAGATTTGTTTAGGAATAGTTCCACTAAGTTCATTTTGAGAAAGAATTAAACGTGACAAGTGTTTCAAATTTCCAATATTAGAAGGAATGACTCCTACTAATTTGTTAGTATTCAAGTAAAGATCAGACAACCAAGATATATTTTCAAGAGATGAAGGAATTTCCCCTGAAAGTTGGTTAGATTCAAGAAACAATTGTACTAAGTTATGTAGTTTACCTATATCTTTGGGAATTAGGCCAGTAAGTTGGTTTCCCCCCATACTCAAAAGACCTAAGTTGACGAGGTTAGTTATCCCTGGAGGGATGCTTCCATACAACTGATTTTCAACAAAGGAGATATCTTGGAGTGTAGTAGAGAGATTAGCTATTGAATAAGGTATTGTGCCTCTGAATTGGTTTCTCTCTATACTCAAAACCAACAAATTACTACAATTGATCAAAGAATTGATGAAGTCCATCTCATCAACTTCCCCACTTCCTAAATTATTTTCGTCAAAAGCCAATACGAAAAGATGTTGCATACCCCCAAAATCAACAACCAATTTTCCAGAAAAATGGTTACCTTCCAATTCAATGTAGGAGAGTCCTGTAACATTTGATAAAGATACAGGAATAGATCCACTAAAGAAGTTATCATAGAATGTAAAAAATTTAAGATTAGGAAGAGTAAGACCTAAATTTGGTGGAAGACTCCCATGAAGTTGATTCCCAGGCAAATTGAACATAAAAAGGAATGAAAGATTGTACAAAGAAGGAGGGACTACACCAAAGAGATTGGAGTTATCTAGTGCAAGAAAAATTAACTTTCTCAACTGACCCAGTGAATCTGGAATATTTCCTCCCAAAGGATTATTACCTAAACCTAAATGAGTTAAGGAGGTAAGGTTTCCAAGAAAAGGAGGGATGCCTCCTTTTAAATTGTTATCGAATATCGCTAATGATCTAAGGTTGTGCAAGGAGTTAAACTCAAATGGAATTTTCCCTACTAGGTCGTTATTGAATAATAATACATTTGTGAGTCTAGAACAATGAGACAAGTTGACAGGGATTTCTCCCACTAACGAGTTATTGGCCAAATACAAAATTTCTAATCTGAACAGACGACCAAATTCACTAGGAATTTCACCTTGAATACTGTTATTATAGAGACTGAGCTCTCTTAGGAAGCTAAGGTTACCAATATAAGGAGAGAGAGAACCATACAAACCTCTTGAATGTAGGTCTAGGACAGTGACTCTTCTATGCTTACGACCGCATGTGATTCCCTCCCACTCACAAAAATGACGAGATTCATTCCAAGAGTTGAGGACTCCGTGAGGAGATTGGATGATCTTCGACTTGAACTCCCACAAGGCAATTCCATCCGTCCCATTTTCAGCTACGAAGGTGGCGGTAGGGGCATAAGATATAACATGGATCATGAAGCAAAAGAGGAAAAGGAATTGAAAGTAAACTGAGTAGCATAAGCTTGTATTCATCTTTTTTTGTCTTTAGAGATAATTGCTTATACTTTGCTGTGTGTGAGCTCCACCTAGCTTTGCTATTGCTATATATAATACAAGTGGTCCAAAATTCAAACGAACTAATGTTATTGTATAAATACAAAATTATTCTGGGGCCCTTCATTTACAGTTGTACATCAATTATCACGGTTTACTTGACTGTGTCTGTTCGTGCCTTCTTATATAAGTTTCTTTAATTAAACAGGGACTTTAACGTGTGCAAGGCTTCTCATGCCGTGTAGTTACGTTAAGAAATTTGGCCAATTTTACAAATCAACTTCATTTGTTTGACAACCAATTAACTACTTCAAGTAAACCGTCCGGCACGGACGGCATTTGACTTATATTACAACAACTTGCAATATAAGTCAAATGCCGTCCGTGCCGTGGTATATACTTGATTGGTGACCCACTGTTAGCTAAGTGCTATGAGTATGACTCTTCTTTGTCTTTGTTGGTGAAGTCCAATTAAAGTTGAAGGTGGCAACTATTCTTTATTTCCAAATTGCAAACAATCTTTTACATACTAGTCAGAAACTGTTCCAATACTAATGTTGGCCATAAATAATAGCTGGTCCTAGCTAGGGAGTCCTTCACATGGATGGCAATGCGGTGCTTTCAGGGTTGACCACTGATTAACTTTAATCAAATTTCCATGGAGCTTCACAGACACTGTTGGTCTTTTAGCTTCTTCTTCTTCGTTTTTATCAGAGGACCAGATGCAATTCTTGGTTCGCCTTGTAATATTTGGTGGGGAACAGCGCTTGCCAGGCCGGGAAAGGGGGCGGGGTCGGGACAGCGCTTGTCAAACTGATAAGTTTTAAAAGCATTGAGAATATTGACGACTTTGAACGGTGAAGTATGAACAAAAATCAACGCTAGCATGAGAAATTTCAAAATTCCAATTCATCAGTATTATAAATTTCCACAATAAACTAGACAAAATTCTCTACCGTGTGTGATACTAGCTAGCTAGAATTTCTTGCAAGTTTGGTGGTGATGTAATTAGCCTCAAAAGTCACCAAATTCTCCGCCGCGTGATACTGGCTAGCCAGATGTTTTTGTAATGAGCAAAATGTGTTAGCCCAAGATCATTGCGGCCCAAAGTGAATGTCGATAAGGTGGCCCAAAGAGCCGGTCGACGCAGTTTGGGCCCAAGAGCCCAGATTCCTAATTTGACCGGCTCACAACCGGTTGGGAAGAATGCATATTAAGAAAAAGCATATGCGGGAAATGTCAAATGCAGGAAACAACCATAAATGGAATTGGAAATCTAACCAACTCCAAGATCGCTCCCAAGAATAAAGGGAGCATCCCTTGATTCTCTCCAATAACTGATCAGGCAGGCTTCCTATTTTGAAGGTTCTTGTCACCTATAAAAGGAGAATTCACCAAAGTGGCAATTCATGGAATCTCTCCTTCAGTAACGCTGATGCTCTGCTAAAGTCACTCCAACATTCCTAAATCCAATCTCTCCTGTATACACTGCCATCCTGCTGTAGTGGTTAAAGACAATAGGTGGAAGTTTGAGTATGAATTCCAAAGATGTGAAGGTGGGCTGTTATGGAATTGAAAATACGTTCTGCCTGGTTGGTGCAGCATTTACATAATAATGAGTGCCACTACTAATGAATTACTAAATCGCTTTTAAGAGTCGGAATTTATTAGTAGCCTAAATTCAAAAGCTATAATGATGACCAAGCCATTTTGATTCAGTGATGATAAAACATTTAAAAAAAAAAATCATTCTATTCGAAAAAATAAGAAAATTTGGTTATTATCCATTCACTAAATTAATAGAGATTCAATTCTTATGTAACATATTTTATAAGCTTACATGGATAGTGGTTTTTATATTTTAGTAATTGTAATCTCTTGATTGTAGAATGAATATTATACCGACCACTAAATGCGAGTGAGTGAAATTGATTAAAAAGAAAAATTCTGTCTTGATGTGACCTCAATGAGTAAAATATGCCAAGTATTTTATTGAATACAACAGCCTAGAGTTTTTGATTTGATAATCCAACCAGCCAAATATAACTTGTTTTTATTACACAAGATTGGGCAGATATTTATGATATGATTACTTCATGTGTATTAAGTTTGTTTTGGAAAATATTAAGCTGCCTCTGTAAAATACTGTCATCAAACACCAAGTTAAATTCAATTTCTCAACCTGAGAATTTACATTTATAAGAGAATATAACATCAAAAGTTAAAATTCTATTAATCAATTATGATGTTTTGTAAGTTTTAAAACATTATATACTTATGATTTCAACTTGTTATTTATGCAAAAAGAATAAATAAATAAAAATAGGAGTCGAAATTTGTATATATTATTTCACATCAACTATTTTCTCTAAATTCTGATAGGTCACCCAAAAAAAATGGCAAATTAAATTCAATTCTGATGCGACCTCAACAGAAAAGTACCAAAGTGTTCATTGAATTAAAGAGACAAAATAAATATAACATAACAAAGTACAAGCGCCTAGTACATGGCCCAAACCCCACAAATGCTCATTTCATAGTCTACTACTTGATGAAGCTTGTAAGTTCATTCGCCTTGTGATTCATTAAAGGGAAAAATATAAACAAAATGGAAGAATATAAAAGGAATAATTACAAATTGTAAAGCCCATTAGGACCCAAAAAATTATTTGATCCCGAATAAGAATTAATTAATGGACTAAAATTAAGTGTAAACTCAGGTTGTATAATAATATTAGAACAATTGGACAAAAGCTCAATTGAATAAATTTAATGACCGTGCAAAGCATAGAAAGACTATTGTTTTGTTTTTTTTTTTATTTAAAAAAAAAACAAATGTTTTGCACTAATTAAGAAAGATAATTTTTCATCCTTCAAGCAAATAGTCAAATTAGGACTGAAAATTAGGGAGTGGTTGATGGAAAATATATATATATATATATATATATACATATATTTTCCTATCAATTGAGCGAGTGATTGAATGAAAAAAATGACAAATATATATATCAGCCAACACTTTTCCTAGAAAACATACATAAAGCATTCAAAATTGTAGGCTTTCTTTTTGTATCGACATTGTTTTCAAAGCGTGATTTCCAATAACATCGAAAGACTTATAGTTAATTTTGAGAGGCAATAGAAGTGCATAGGTCTTCTTTTATTTATTTTCCTCTCTCTCGAGGTTATAATTTGGTTCTAGGAGTATTAAAAGCTTATTTTGATTACTAGGCTTTTGCACAAGAGCATGTATGCTGGATTTTGGACTCCAATAACAGCCGAGGTAAGAATCCATTTTACTAGGTTATATTTAACAAAAAATTATGAAACTTTGCGCGTGATTAGATTGATATGTCTACTATTCATATATTAAATTTTGTGATTTTCTGATAAAAGTATTAAGAGATATAAATTTCGGATTGGGCTGTGGTTGGAACCAAAATCTGCAGGACAGATTTCTAGTCCTTGAAGTTTTGACGTTTTTGAGCATACTACATATTGTCAAATGTTCTGAAAATTTTTCTATAGGTTATTTTATATGTCGTATGTTAATAAAATTTCATGATTTTTTGATAACTATAGAATTTATAAAAATTCCTGGAGTGCACTGTGTTCAGAAATAAGTTTTTTCTGGACAGATTTTAATAGGCTGAAACCAATGAAATTTTACCCATGCTAGCAGCCATGATTTGATTTGAAACTTTTACTGGAGGTTTTTTAAGTGTCTAGAATGTCCTTGTAGAATTTTAGATTGATTGAAGACCTAGATAATTAATTAAAAATGTTTAGGTCGATAGTATCAAGACTGAAATTAATTTTGAAGGAAAAAAGATAAAATTTATAGTTTATTACAATAAGGTTATTTATGTCCAAATAAAACTATTATGGTGTTGTATAGTGACAATTTTCCCGCTTATAATTGAATAGGGCTCGACTGGTTTTCGGACATAGAAATAAGTTCTTTTGGATTGTTCTAGGTAAGTAAATTTTTCATAGCACATATTATATTATTTTCTAGTGATAAATTTAGCCTTAATATTTGAATGTTTTCTATTTTATTTTCTGTCATTTTATCTTAAGCAAAACATATTTTATACTTTAATAGTTGTTTTCTAAAAATGTTTTCAACAAATAAATTTTGAATACTCTTTTACAAAATATACATAAAAGTTATGCTTTTATTAAATTCGGGTTTTTCAATATTACTTTTTATTATATTCTATTTAAATGATTTTGCATCATTAAATATATGTCTTTTGTGAAATGTTTGATTGTATTAAAAGTATTGTTCCTATTTAAAAAAGTATGATATGTTCTATCAAAAGTATTCTTCCAGTGTTCGAAAAGTATGGTATATGTTATAGTTGTAATTATAATGAAAACTTTTTTTCCTCATTGTCCGTAATACTGCTACCATTATTACTGTCCCAACTGAGTTATTATGTGCATACCTATTGTTACCAAGTTCTACGGATAAATGTTTTAGAATTAACCAACTCACAAAAAATAATAATAATAAATAATTATTAGTAACTTTATGTTTGAGAAAAGTAAAGGCTAAGGAAGCCACCATCACCTCCCTTTTTATTGTTTTTGTACTTGGTCATTTCGCTTTGGTAGTTTGATAGGTGTAACATCGCTTTTTTTCCAAGTTAAGGAAACCATACATGGTCTTCTGACAGTGAGCTTTTCAACAATAGATTTTTGCAGCAGTTCATGTCAGTTTCTTAGCCACACACTTCCCAACTGTCAATATCATTAGTGTATAAACTTTCTATTCTAACTGTCTCTTTTTCCGGATCAGGATTCTATCAAAATCTATTTAGAGATTTACAAATACTACCCGAATAACTATATGTTATAGTTTTGTAGTCAATCTCCTTTTGTTTGAATTCAGAGCAATAGTAGAGATGATATTATGTTTGTTTAATTAAGTACTTAGAATGAGTATACATATTTAGTTTTTTCTATAATAAAATTCTTCAACAGCATATATAAATGTGAAGGATTCAACGCTAGCTCTAGAAGTTTATTGCCAACTTTATAGGCGAATTGTCTAGTTGACCATTAATGTGTTCTACTGGTGCTTTGAAACAGAGAATCATAATGACTATTAATTCACTTTTGAATTTTGAAACTGAGAAATTATTGATGATCATAAGCAATGTACTAGAGAGTACTCTAAATTCCAAGTCAAAACACAAAAGATGTTGGCCATTAATGTTGCGCTTGTTTGGGTGCATTACTGCTACTGCTCTATTTTTACACATATGATATTATTTAGTAAGAAATAGTCAATCAACTAGTATGCTTTAATGTAACCGATTGACACATGATATAATACATGAAAAATTATAAATTTTAATTTTAAAATTTTATTTAGACAATAACCACAACGAAAGCATATTTAGTAATTCATTACCATATGTGTCAAATATGAATAGATTTGAGTAATTTAAAAATTCATCGAAAAGTCTTCAAATTATCAAACTTTATTAATTATTGTTTGTCTCCTACTTTGGTGGGTGTGGAAAATGGGCTGATTCAGAACCATATTGCGGCCATTTTGGGTTGCATCCTGAATTTGAATTGAATTGGACCTTCTGTTTTTATATGGACCTGAAGTGGGACCAGTCTAAGTCCACTTCTACGGCCCGTTTTTAGCAAATAAACGAAATCAATTCAGCTGCTCAACCTCCCGACATCAGTCACCACCCAAGAACCGGTTTTGAATCCATTGAGCGGCAATTTGGTTCTATGTCTTCATGTACTGAAAAATGATCACAGCAACAATACCCAATGATAATACATGAACAACCCAAAAAACAAAATTACAAAAAGTTTAAATAATTACCCCATGATTATTAAACTTGTATTTAAATCAAAATGAAACGTAACTGAGTAATAATTTAATTTAATTAAAGTATTAATTATTGATAATTAAATCACTAACCTTTGTCATTGGAACAGTTTGTATTGAAATAAGTGACAGAGCTGCTAGTTACCGAAGACAAAATGTTATTGTGTGCTAGGAAGTAATTATAGATACAAAATTTATTCCAACATCACAATGACTCTAAAGTGCGTTCGGATTCAAGTAAGCATCAAGCAAAAGGATACCAACTGATAATGCTACAAGAAAGAAACAGAAAAAAAAAAAATAGAAATGATAATAATGTAATTATGATCGTGATTTTATACATGATTTATTTTATATAATTAAGGATATGAATATAATAATTCTATTTCTTTCATAACTTAAAAAATATGTTATGTTGTAACCACTGCTGAATAAGATCTAAGATAGAGAGTGTTCATTCAATCTATTAATGATCCATGTTTGAGATACCTTCACTGAAAGTATATATATGTATATATATATATATATATATATTGTATAAAGTTAGGTATAATCCCAACCTTCCCCTGTTGTTTGTCATAATCGCTAATTACCCCCTGTAATTTTTAGAAATCTTATTTGATCTCTTTTGTGATTTTAATATGCACAATAATGAAAAAGACTAAGGGGACATTTTCTTAAAATGCAAGGGGTAATTTATCAATTAATTTAATCAAACGACAAGGAAGTTATTAGCAATTTCCCAAATTAGTGGTGGATTTCGACTATCACGTCAAACTACATGAAGGTAAATAGGATTATCCTTATAAAGTTAGAAAAAAAAAAAAAAAAGGAAAATGGAAGAAGAAAGAAAGAAATTATCAAAATAATCACATATTTTGACATTATTGAAGAACGATTCTACGAGGAAAAACAGAAAGAGTATCTCACAAATGAGATTGCCGGTGTCGGATATGGTGCCCCCCAGTTGAAATATCGCATGGACCCTATATCTTTTAAGAATATGAGCATTGCATGGATAAGTTAGTAGGATCAACAAATAAAAAAGAATGCTCAGAGCGAAAACAAGAGAGAAGAGCAAGTCAATAATAAAATAGGGATATAACTTATAGTTTGGTAATTGATAATTTTATACCTCGACATTTAATTCAATCATTAAACAATACCCTGCTGTTAACAATTCTGTTAGAGAAATGAGATTGTCGTTAATGGTAGAAGTGTAAAAAGGTAAACGAAGCTATAAAGTAAATATAAATTATTAATAAACCAAAAATAAATTAAAAAAAAAGAAAAATAAATTAAAAGAAAAAACAACTTTTTTTTCTTTTTTCTCAGTCACCAGCCACGACTTCTCTTTTTATTCCTTTACACCTCTCTTTTTGTCTCTCTATGTCACTCTCTCTTCTTCTTCTACCTATCTCTCTCTCTCTCTCTCTCTCTCCTTCTCTCTCTCTCCCTCTCTCTTTTCTTCCTTCATTGGTCTTTCCTTGTCCTTCATCGATCTCTATCCTCTCTAGTTTGCTCTCTCGTCTCTTGCTTCACCTGTGTCTCTTTATCTCCATTCCCATTCTATAGATCTATCTATTTTCTCACTATCTTCGATCTGTCGCTTTGTTGTTTCTCAGTGGCTGAATTTTCATGTCTCTGTTGTGACGAGAATGATGCATTAATGCCTCTAGTGCTTTCCTCTATGAGTGTGATGGTTGTTGAATTTGTTTTAGATTTTTATATTTTGGGTATGATTTTGTTGAATCTAGGTGCAATTTTGGGTGCAACGAGAATGGATCTGTCCTAGATGTTTGTTGTAACACCCCAAATATTTTGAGCATGCATATTATCTATGAATTGAGATTTGACATGCAAAAATAGGTTAAACATGAATACATATATATATTGTAAGTCTCAATCCTATTTAGGGTTTTTTCAGTAATAATTCCTAAGTGATATTAAGGGGTCTTAAACGATTAATGGAAGTATCCAAAGAGTGTAGGAAACTCTTAGATATTGATTGAACCCAATTGGACCATAAATAGGAGGGTAAAATGGTAAATGACCTTAAGAGATTATTAAAGTGATAAGGGACTAAAATGAAAGAAATAAATTATATTTGAGATCAAACTAGAATTAAACAAAGTTGAGGGACGAAACCAAATTTTTAAGGGATGAGATGGTCATTTTTGGAAAAGTTATATATATATATATATATATATATGTTGACTTGGGGGTGTGTTTCTTGCCAAAGCAAAGCACAAAACTAGAAACCAGAGAAAGAAATAGAAAACCAAAGAAAGAAAGGAGGATTTTTGGCCATGATGGAAAACAAAAGGATCCAAGTTGATTTCAAGCCATTTTTGAGTTTCAAATCAAGTCTCCAAGCCAATTTAAAGTAGATAATCAAGTTTAGAGCAAGAAATCAAGCAAACAATGGTGAATTTTATCATTTTTTTAAAAGTTGTTTATGATGTTGGATTGATGTTTATGTTGAGGTTTGAGTTGAATTTTGAGGTGAGTTTTTATTTGTGATGATAGTTGAGTATTTAGAGAGCAAAACCAAGTATAAATCATGTAGAATCATGATGCTTGATTGAGCTAGGGTTATGTTGGAAATTCTAAGATGTGATTTTAGCTTGTATTTGATTGAAAGAAATTGTTTGTTAGGTATTTGATAAAATGTTTGAATGAGATAGCATAAAAAATTTGAGAGAAATGGACTTAGGGTGTGTTATGCCATGAAAGACCATAGTGAGGAGTGTAGGAATCCAATGAGCATTGATGTTTTTAACCATGATTCTATGTTGAAAACATGTTAGAGAAACCTATGAACAAGTTGGAAATCAATTTAGACTATTTCCATTATAAAGTCCATATGAAGGGCAATGTTGGTTATCATATAATGCCACTTCTTTTATGTGTGTAAATGCATTGAATGAGTATAATTGAGTATGAATAACATTAGGAAAAGAAGAACTGAAATTAGGAATGAAAAATGGTGAAAGTACACCTAGATTAGTATTGAAAAAAATAGGTTTTTCCTAGGTTTCGCCCTCCGATAGTTGGAATTTTTCAGAACAGTTTAACGGGTGACCTAAATGTGAGTTAGGGAGATGAATGAAGCAAGAATTGGGAAAAAAAATCAAGAGGGAGGGCTGTGTAATGCATTCGGTCAAAGGGGGTGCCAAAAAGTTGACTTTTTGTTTCGGGCTCCAGAAAAGCATTTCAGGCATATGGGGATGCTCCTAGGTGTATATACATAAGATTCATGGAAAGAAATCGAAAGTTTAAAACGTTGGTTAAGTAGTAAACTGGAAGAGAAGTTAGAAGGTCAAATGGGTTTTAATGAAGTTTGGTGAGATTTGGAAATATTTGGATAATTTAAAATTAGCAAATCATGCATTTTAAATTATGGAATGAGCTTTTATGGAGTATCTATGTGTTCTTGAAAATCCAGGAGAGGAGGTAGCTCAGGGAAGTAAAGGAAAAGGAAATGAGAAAATGTGAGCTTCCGTTGGAGAAAGTGAAGTAACTAAAGGAAAGTGGCAAAAAGGTTGATGTACATTTACTTTAAATTTTGTTTTTAAATGTTTGAATATGATTTTCTAAATATTTAATCATTGAGTTGTTTAATTAAAATGATTTATTAAACATGTTTGAAATGTATATTTTGCATGTGTATATAAATTGGAGAGAAATTTGGTATTAAAAATATGATGTGTTTGAATGATTCATGAAATCTTTTAATTGAAAAGAAATGATGACTTTTATATGTATCCATATGAAATTATTAAATGAGCCATAGTAAACCTGAGTGCTGGTAGGTGGGGATTGCAATTTGGCATGCCAATAGGGTTATTATAGCAGTATTGCGTCGTTGGGTTTAAAATAAAATGAAAATCATTAATTTAGGGACCTTGAGAGGCACTGAGTGTCCGGTTCCAAATGATTGTTTTATATATGTGTAATGCAATCAAGCGGGTAGACATCGAGTATCCGATGTTGGAGAGCCCGTTTTCCAGTCCAAGGTATCATAGTAGTGTTTACAATGAACAATGGAAATTGTTTTAGACCAATCATTTAATATATGTTTGATTTGAATTTCAAATGTGTATATTTTTATGATATGAAAATGTTTATATTCAACAATTGTAATTTCAAATTTAGTGTACACCCATTAAGCAAATATGCTTAGCGCGTTGGAATTTCTACGCGTAGGTAGTGGATTGCATTAGGAGGGCGAAGATTGAAGAGAAAGCACATGTACAACGAGCTGATGCAGTCACATCTATCCTTCCATATTTATTTTTGGGTATATATATTATATTTGGTTTTGTATATAAAAGTTTCAATTTGGATGCATATACATGAATGTATGTATTTGGTTTTGAAAATGGAAATTTTTGTAAAGAAAAATGAGTTTGTGTAAATATTTTGGTAAATGTGGTGTACATGGATACTAATGAGCCAAACGAAGTTTGGTTCTAGTTGTTGAATTTTGATTTTGGATAAATATTGTGTTCAAAATGAAAATATTGAATTTGTAACAGGTTGGCTAAGTTCGAATTTTAGGGGAAACTCTTATAGTTTTTCCGTTTGAAATAAAAGAGTTTTGTATTATTTGTAAAGTTTTTGAAATTTCGTATTTTGATGTGATTAAAATGAATATATGGTTTTATAATTAAAGATTTTGTAAAAATGATATAAATGTAGCGCCCCTTGGAGTCGTCTGGTAAAAGGACGGGTAGGAGGTGTTACATTTGTTGTTAATTAGGTGTGATGATTGTGGATTGATGTGTGATGATTTGATTTTGGGTGTGTGGTGTATTGGTGCTTCTGATTTTGAATGTTGTTTTGTGTAGAGATTAGCTTTTGGATGCTTTAGGGTGATGGAAACCACAAGCCATTGTCCAACAAAGAGAGCATCACAATTTAGATTAGGGTCTATAGAGATGAAGAATTCAATTGTCAATTCGAACTGTTGTACAATTACAGAGCAAGTGTCTCCACTTGCTACTCCAACTATACCATCACATTTTGGACCTAATGTGGCTGCATGTTACATGTCAAATATAGAACATTATTATATTACTTTGTTACATATATGGAACTAAATTATATTCAATTCATAATGGTACCAAATATGTTATATACATTAATATAAATTGAAACACTAATCCAAACACACACCATCCTTTAGTAAGAGTAGTTGAGTACCCTCCTTGACCCTAAGAGATTACGGGTTTAAACCCAATCTTATCCTTTAAGGTATAAGGCGTAGATTGTGAGTCTCTTCTTGTTAGGAGTTGTCCCCTCTCTAGTTATGGGAGTAATGCTATCCAAGCCACGTTATTAGTGATTCATCTTGGTATGTCCAAATAGTCATCTGACTCGTAAAGATGTCAATTTTCCAAAAAAAAAAAAAAAATACTAATCCAAACATGTGGAGGAATCATGAGCGCATAGTCTATTACATGTGGGGGAATCATGAGCGTTTGGACTATTATTTGAACTTTATCTTATATATGATCTTATAATATATAATATTTAAATTCTAATAATAGTTTATTGCATACTTACCAACAAGCATTCTGCCCTCAGCCATGGAGATTATGAGCAATGTAGAAATAAGGAAAAGCAAGTTAAAAAACATTGGTGTTTTATTGTTTGCCTTTGCCATGTCGCTAAAATGGAATTAAACCGCCTTTGCTTTGTGGGATATATTGCATCCCATCATCTTTGCTATTTATAGAGAATTGTCTATACATCAATAAAATAACCCAGCCAAAATCATTGATATTGGAATTTTAATAATTGTGGGCGGCTTTGTGTTTGGCGTCCATTATAATTCTTGTGAATCCCATTTTGTTACCATCGTAAATTCTTGGAGTTTTAATGATTGCTGCCGGCATGTATAACTCTCTCTAGGATTTAAGGCTACCTCTTGAAGTTTATTGCTAACTTTATAGGCAACTTGCCTATTTGATCATTCATGTGTGCAATTGGTGTTTTGAAAAAGATAATCATAATGACCTATTAATTCACTTCTGAATTTTGAAACTGAGAAATTATTGAACATAATAAGCAATGTACGAGAGAGTACTCTATCTTCCAAGTTAAAACACAAAAAATGTTGGCCATTGATGTTGCACTTGTTTGGGTGCACTTTTGCTCCATGCTGAGATATAATATAATTCAAGAGTTATTATCATTTTATCTCTAACAATTAATGAATCGTCATTTTCTCCCTATCAATTTAAGAAACATCATTTTACTTTTTTTTTTACTTGAATTAACGCGCTTTTTAATAACATAGACTAATAACATAGAAAGGGCTTTTCAAAAAAGGGTGCGCTGGTTTGGAACCCTATACAAGGGGCCTTTCCTTTCAAATGACAACTGCCTCTTCCTGCTGCGAGGGCGTTGCACGAAACCAAACTGCCCCCGCCCGATCAAGTACCAGTTGCTTCGCTGGTAGGCCCACTTAGGTTAGGGGGCATTGTCCCTCAGTTCTTACCAACCTCCGGTGTGTAATCGACATGTTGCTAGCTTCAACTCGGTTGAATAAGAATCATTGATTCTCTCTGCTGTCCATTTCTTATTCATTCAGGGCGTTCGGCCGGTGCTCCTTTCTCAAACAACTCTGAACGTTAAGGAAGATAAGGGAAGACCACCTGGGCGAACCGACCGAAGGGACTTGACTTATCCGAACCGAACGATAGCGGCTTAAAGCTAAGCCTATCACGAGCAGCGTCGCTGCTTGATCGGCGGGGAGGAGCATCTCCAGGGGCAAAGGATCAAGCGCTTTGACTTTGTCCCGGGGGATCCACCACAGGTTGGGTTTGAGAGCCGTGTGATGGGTGACTATCCAGCACGGTTCGGAGAGCACTTTTAGTCTGCGTTGGTGAATGGAAGCCCCCCAAGAAAGAAGCGGCTCTTCCCACGGCGGAGGCACCATTGACTCTATTTATTATTATGGTAAATCAGTGTATCAAGATGTCAATCTGAGATCTTATTTCGGTTCAATACGTCCACCTACGAGACTCACCTTTGGCTTTCGTCTCGGTAGGTGTATTATTATACATTTTCCCAAAAGAACATTCATTCATTTCTTTCTTCCCCGTCGACCACGACGACGGAAACGACGCAAAAAAACCAGACCCGGAAAGGAGAAGGGCCGGTGGTGGACATTCGGGAA